>BGPR01011360.1:26085-45594 GCA_013235015.1 Araneus ventricosus
GTCCTTCGCGTACCCTTAATTGGTCCTTCGCGTACCCTTAACTGGTCCTTCGCTTACCCCTGGGGTACGCGTACCGCAGGTTGGGAACCTCTTATCTAATTTATTAATTTAATCAACTGTTGATTCCAGACAATTGGAATCACCTGGAAATGAATTTAGGAGGAAATTGATTTCAAGATCAAAACTATGTATAAAAATAAATTATAAATTTAACAAAATAATGAATGGATGAATGAAAAACGCAAATATATAAAGTGAAAAAATTATGCTGTGTAGTTTACATGTAAAAGTGAGTTTTTAAATTTTTAAAACATATTTTTAATATAAAGATAATAATTATAAATGTGAAAATTTCGCTTTTAATACTTGCGAATAAAAAATGCAAAAAATAAAATAGCTTGGTTATTTATTCGACAGTTTTACGTATTGACGTTCCACGGACGTTCGCCATCCCCCTCCTCAAAAAAGAAAAAGAAGTCTTACAAAAAAAAGTAGAACGGAATCCCCAGAAAATGATTGAACGCATCTCTGTAATTAAAGTTCGGAAAGGGATACTTTCCGACGATCCATCAAAGAAACTGAAGTGAAAGAGAATGCTCGGGGTTTTTTTTTCTCCTCGAATTCTTCAACTAGGTACCTTTTATTTTTTTAAAGATAAATTCCTGTAAAGGAAATTTTTCTGAAAAAATCTTTCCTTGAAAAAGTGGCATATTGCCTCTGCATAGGAAATTGAAATTCCTCCGTTAAAAGTGACAATTCGTGTTCGGTATAGAGAACAAATCATAAATTTAATAAAAAACAATTTTTAAAACACACTTTTACTGGTGTTCCAAAAATAGAAATTTTTTTATTTCAATTCTCAATGCTTTCATTTATAATTCATTATTGTAAATATTACGGAATCGTAATTTTTTTTTTTTTAAATTCAATGCAAGGTAGCATAACTCGCGTGGAATCAGAGTTTAATTTAATCAATCGATTAACTGATTAATTCATTTTCGAGAATATTGAAACATTATATTTCCATTTACAAAAATGAAACTAGTAAAGTTAAATAAAAATGTATGAAAGCATCTATAATATTTTCATTCAGCGAGAATGGCAACACAAATGTTAAGATAGAAATTGCAAATATGACGGTTTTGTATTTAGCTTCCTATCTGAATTTCATTCATCGATTTGTGACAAGCGTGTCCACAGACGCAAGAACACACATAGTGTAGAGTGGGGATTCTCGGATCCCACTCGCCAGCGGAGGGCGCTATCCTCCCCCAAGGGTCGGGGATTGTTTTTTGGAATGAGACGAGTTGTGAACTCGAGTGGTGAATGAACACTTCGAAAGACGTCGGCGAGTGAGGCTGGGATCCCAACGAAAGTTCCATAAAAAGTGTGTTTTTACCTTACGTTACTGGCCGCGAAGGGCCCCAACGCTAATTCTCATTGTACTTTATGTTGCTGGTAGCAAAGGGCCCCAACGCTAATTTTCATTGATGTTGCTGGCCGCGAAGGGCCCAACGCTAATTCTCATTGTACTTTATGTTGCTGGCCGCCAAGGGCCCCAACGCTAATTTTCATTGATGTTGCTGGCCGCGAAGGGCCCCAACGCTAATTCTCACTGTACTTTATGTTGCTGGCCGCGAAGGGCCCCAACCCTAATTCTCATTGTACTTTACGTTGCTGGCCGCGAAGGACCCCAGCGCCAATTCTCATTGTACTTTATGTTGCTGGCCGCGAAGGGTCCCAACGTTCATTTTAACTTGCTGTTCTGTCCCAATGTACTGTCTGTCCTATCTTCTATGTTATCATCAAAATAAATTGTTTTGTTATTATCTCTGGAGCACTGGTAATCCATTAGAAAGAACCAACAACGCCTTAAGAAAAGGCCACTATCGCTACATATAGATCGCTATATTATTTAAACCATAAATATTATCTATATATTTAAAATAATTGACAAAACCAGAATAACTGCCCTCCAGCACCGACCACTGGATCGATTTCGGAATTTTTTTTTATTTTATATGAACGCTTATGACATCTAGATATATCATTAATGGTCGCCCGCGACCCGCCACCCTCCATTTTCGAGAGAAATCGAAAAATAAAACTGTGACAGATTCCCTCAGCCTCTACAATCTCCAATTCGCCAATTTATTTCGCCAAGTTTGAAGCATAGCGATAGGCTATTAATATTATGGGCTAACAGCTGGCCGCCAAAGTTAACTAATTATCATAATATTTTTTTATTTAAAAACAAATACAGTAGAGTCTCCCTACAACGAAGTCTCCCTACAACGAAGTCTCCCTACAACGAAGTCTCCCTACAACGAAGTCTCCCTACAGCGAATTTCTCCCTATAACGAAGTGGTTGTCTCCCTTTAACGAATTTTTTCAGACTTTTATCTTTTCGATTTTTGTCATTTTTGAAGAAAGTTGATAATTTCTGTGCAATCAAATCGCTCACACGTGCCTGTTTCTGGAACCACTCGCATTGTTCATTCCAGCGATAACGTATAACAATAGAATGCTGTGTGAAGGGTAATTGGTGAATTCTCTTCATTTTTGAGCATTTTATTTATACAATAAAAATTAGTATAATTTTAACAAATTTATAATAAATATTACTTCATTTGAATTGAAAGTCATAATTAAATATTTTTGAACTTATCGCACATACTAAAAGGTTTGTAACATTTACTTAAATAACTGCAAAAATCTCTAATCTCCGTATAACGAAATTTTCTCTATAGCGAATTTTTCAACTGGAACCAAGCAATTTCGTTATATGGAGATTCCACTGTATAGCCATATTTAGTTTAGTTTAGTTATATTAACGTCCAGTTTTGAAGCACCACGAGGGCTATTTTGGGACGTACCTCGCTATTTTGAACCACTTTCAGATGTCAAGGACAAAGCCTGAGCTGGCATCCCCCTCTCCAAACTTCCCCACCACACCAACGGCAGGATGTTTGACCCTTTACGTATTATTTAGCGTACACCAGGCCCACGTACACGCATACCTTCAGTGGAATCGGGTTTCAAGCCTGGGACCCTCCGGCCCCGGAAGCGAGACCTTACCACTAGGCCACCACGACCCTAAATAAAGCCATAGACAATATAGAGAGACGTAGAAAATGTTTCCAATTTTGATTAGATGGAATTTCCAATCCATCCAATTTTGTATCCGTACGCGTGACGTCACAGGTTAAGGAATTTTAGATTAAAAAAAATTGTTATTTGTCACAAGAAATTATAAATTTAAGACTGAAGTAGAAAATAATAAAAGTGAAACATTTTTAAAATCACGTTTCTAATAGAGTACTAAATAGTAGAATATGGCAAAACTTTTCGAAGGGGCCACCCCTACGTAACGGACCCCTCTCAACAGTCAATTCTCTTTGGCACGGAATTGCTGGCCAATAGACATAATGCTACAACAATCTCTAGTAGCGGCCACTCAAACCCCTCTGAGCGGACGGGTTGGTCGACCTTTTATTAAGAGAAAAGGAAGGAAAGAAAGAACAAAAATTTCATACACTGAAAAACAACACCAGAAATCAGATCGAAATGAATAATTCATTTCCCGGTGTGAAGAGAAAAAACTTGAGCCTCTACCGAGATCAGCAGACAAGAGTTCAGGCGCTGATTTGGATTCTGACAAAGAAGTTGCTGACGTGGGTTGCAACAAATGAAAATTTCAGCTCATCACACTTTTAGAAAAATAGATTACATCATTGCACATTCCTCAACAATTACTTACCAAATTATTAAGTATTATTTTTCCAATTAAAAATTCAAAATTGAAAAAGTTATTTCCGAATATCTTAAAGACCAACCAAATACAAATTGTATGTTTTCTTTATCAAAAAAATTCAAAAATTTTCATATAAAGTGTTTTTTCTTTAGATGATTCTTAAAATTCGCTTTATCAGAAATAACGAACTAGGGCTGGTTTAAATCCGCATTTTGAACTTCCAAACATGAAACCTCTTTAGAGCGGTCATCCCTCTGAGCGACCACCCCTCTGAGCGGCCACCCCTATTATAAGTCTGGTATCTCCATTGCAAATAATAGTTTAATACACTAAAATGATTTTCTAATTTATTTCTTCATTATTAGAAACATTTGGAAATGCAAACTATTCGATTTTTTTGAAAAAAGAACTGGAGAATCCCTGTACAGTGAAACCTCTTCGAACGGCCACCCCTGCATAGCGGCCACCCCTCTTAACGACCAATTTTTCGTGGCACGGATTTTTCGGCCCATAGACCTAATGTTAAAATAACCCCTGGCAACGGCCACCCAACCCCTCTGAACGGCTGCCGGGTGGGTTCGTCCATCCCATTTGACAAACGCATCGGTTAGAGATTTACTTTTTAAACTGAAAAACGAACTTGAAAAATGGTTTTTTCCGAGAAGGGTAAAAACTTAAAACAGTTAGGAACTGTATCCTTTTTTCAAAAAATGTAAAAAAAAGTTATTAAATAAAGTACTATTTTCTCTTTAGATAAGTATCAAACTTCATTTTAAATAAGAAATATGTGTCAGACTTGTTTATATTATGCATTATAGCAATTATCTTGTAACTGTAACGAAAACCCTTCAGAGCGGCCACCCCCTCTGAGCGGCCAATTTTTCTCGGAAAGGTGGGGTGGCCGTCCAGAGAAGTTTCACTGTATGTGCAATCCCAATAATTCAAAAATCTAGATTTTTTTCATATTTCAGCAACACGAAGGCTATTTTGGGACAAACTCAGACATTTTTAACCAATGTCAGATAACGACACCTGAGCTTGCACTCCTCTCCAAGCTTCCGCACCACATCGGCGGGTGGATGTTTTATCCCCACGTATGCTTTAGCTTGCAACCGGCCCAATACCAGACGGATCTTCGGTAGAATCAGAATTCGAGCCTGGAACCATCCGGCTCCGAGGCCGACACCTTACCACTAGGCAACCGCGGCCTCCCAGAAACGCAGCAAGCTAAAAAGATGAACATCAGCTTGTGGTCTCACCAGGAAAATTGGAGATACACATCAAATTTTCGACACAATTGTTCAACAGAAAGGGGCCCACCTCGTGTCCTAGAAAAAGAAAAGTCTAAAATCGGCTCTTCATCTCAGCCTCTTTTTTTCCGTGAGGGTTGTTTTTTTCTGCCCAATGCGAAAACTATTTACGCAAGTCTCCGCTTTTACCCGAATTCGCAAAACTGCAATTAAATATCTCGCCAATACCAGAATGACTCGAATGTTTTACTGGAGCCAAACTCGCCATTTCCTTACCAAACATCGAAGCGTTCAGTTATTTTGTTCTAATAGCTTTAATATCTTAAAAAATGGCTTTTTAAAAGCGTAATTGTATCCTTATTGCGTTTAATCAAGTCTCTGACATCCCAAGAACATTTCATGCACGGTAGTTTAAGATATTATACTCAGAAACATGAATTATCCGCTTTTGAAAGGAACATGAGAAACGGGAAAATACGGCTCAAACGCTTTGAGGATTCAAACCGTTAAATGGTAATCTAGAAGCGGAATCAAAAATTAACTCCTTATCGGTCGATTTTTTTTTCTTTTTTTCGAATTTCCGACCCAAAGCATTTTTTTTATATTACTGAAAATTAATATATGTTCTATCCTGAATTCGAAAATGCGAAATATTTTTGTCAGTAAGCAGTTTTTGATTGACCTACTAGTGGTCATACATGTGATATCCCGTTCACTGATCTCCAGTTTTCCCCGCAATGCACCCAACTTTTAAATGAAAACAAAATACTCTGCGCTATCTCTTAGCAATATTTAGAAATACAAATACTAATCTCGGAATATAACGTGACGCGTAAATAGTGACGAATTCACTTTCAACGATGCAATTTTTCTCTTCGTCGCATCACATGCGACGCCGACCGTACGGGCACAAAAACGCCGAACGTATGACGTGTGAAGCCGCCCAAGAACGGGTTAAAATTCCTTACAAATATGTCGTTTTTAATTGCCTCAAGGAATATCTATGCTACAAGGTGCGTTCGAAAAGTTCGGTGAATGGTCCCATAGTAGAATAACCGCGCTGGTTCGGATGCTGCCCTCACGCAGACGCATTGAGAGAGATGGCAACTAGTGCCCCCTAGCGTCCAAATCACGACAGTTAAGCGGAAGTGCGCTTAACTATCGTGACGACCAATTTAACAAGTCAGTGAGAGATGGTGCGTCACTGCGAAATGGAGCAACGCGTGAACATCAAGTTTTGCTTCAAATTAGGCAGAACGGCGACGGAGACACACGAAATGTTAGTGAAAGTGTACGGTGTGGACGCAGTGAGTAAAAAGTGTGTTTTTGAGTGGTTTAAACGCTTTAGAGACGGAAAGGAAAATGTCAAAGATGAGCCGCGTTCCGGTCGACCACCAACAAGCACAACTCCAGACAACATGGAACGAGTGCGACGGATGCTTGCGGATGATCGACGGCTGTCTTTGAGAATGATAGCGGAAGAATTTAAGATAAGCCTAGACAGTGTGAGCAACATTATTCACGAACATTTGCAAAAGCGTAAGAAAAAGGTCTACGCTTTTCCGACATTACTCAGATCCAGCAACGGTGCTTCGAGCGATACCGAAAGAAGAGTTTGCTGACGGTTTCCAGCATCTGTACAACCGATGTCAAAAGTGTATTGTAGCTAATGGTGATTACTTCGAATGCTAGTAAAGGTATTTTGTTTGTATACATTGTTTCCTTTATTTTATGAGACCATTCACCGAACTTTTCGAAAGCACCTTGTACATTCGGAGAAAGTCGAACGACGTGTTGGGTCGTAACAAACAAAGTTACAGGCCAACAGACGAAATTAAAGCAGGACCTCATTCCCTTCCTTCAACAAAGCAGTGGAGGGGAGGAGTTTCCTTCTGGGCTTTCTTTCCGAACTTAGCTCTCATTTTAATCAATCATCTTGAAGAACGTCATTGAACCAGCGGGAGTGGCCTCCCCTAAACTTTCTCGTATACTTTTCAAACATTTGTCATTTCCCTTCCCCCTGCGTTGATAAAAAGTTCGAACCAACTGTAACCCAGAATGCAATGACTATCAGAAGATTTTTCATTGTAGATTATAGTGATAGTAAAATATTGAGGTGAATAATCATATTCAAAAAAATGCGTATGTATTAAAACTTCGCAATATTTATTTTTTATCAAACTCAAGCAATGCGAGTCCGCGTGCGGAGAAGAAAACAGGAGAATAGCTTGCGCATGCGCAGAGATTGTTTCCAGTACGCACGTAAAATGAGACGCCCTAAATGTTTGCTTCCTTACAAAATCTCGCCGCCAGAATTGGTTTTTGGCAAACTGCCAAGTTTTCGGAGTGTCCCTTCTTTGCACAGGCATTTCTACTACTGCGCATGCGCATGGAGTTAAAACAAGTATGCGATTATACAGACCGACAGACAGCCCGTTGGCGGATTTGGCCCAAAATTTTATACGGACCTACATTCATGACGATAAAACTGTGTACCAAATTTTATCCATCTAGCCATTCAAGTTTTTGAGTTATAGTGTTCACATGACTTCGGGCATACAGACAGACTTCCCGTTGACGGATTTTGTCCAAAATTTGACAGAAACCTACAAATTATGTTTAAAGACCACATACCAAATTTCATCCTCTCCTCGTAGCTCTCATAGTTTTCGAGTTATCGTGTTCACAGACAGACATAATTCCCAAATTGTGTTTTTCGGACTCGGGGAGGTCTAAAACGTGGAGATTCGTCAAAATCTCGAGTTCGAGTTTTTTGACGATTACAATACTTTCTCTTTGTATACTTCGCATACGAGAAAGTAAAAAGGAGCAATTAATATAGCCTGTGTATAATTATGTCCGTTACTACATTTGCCTTTTTACTGCTAGGTTTTTTTTTCTCCATTAACTAATAAAAAAATGTCACGGTGCAAAATATAAGGAGATGGGACCCAGTACACTTCCCGAATAACAAGCTCTGGAATAAAAAGACATGCTTGGAAGAAAGACAGATGGGGGAATCTAATCTTCAAAAACACGCATTCCCTCCGAAGAATTTTTTAATGCTGAAACTTTGAAGTTCTTCCGAAAATGATGAAGTTTTTTCAAGGAGGGGATGTCCGGTCTTTTCCTATAACCTCGCATTTTCATCACCATGTCACTGGCGGTTACCAGATTTTCGTCTTACAGTTAAGAAAAATGAGCGACGGTTCATCCATTTTCATACCACACAGAAGAGTGAAGACTTGCAAATTAAATTTTGTAGGAAGTTTTTTATCTCTCGTTATCCTACTGAAATACTTCTGCGTGTATGTTTTTTCACATTTCTCTTCCTCGTTATGGGGATAGTTGATTCCTCCACGTGCTGATGAAATAGGGGAGGTATCATAACTTCAATTTTATTAAATAGTTGGGCCTTGATACAGGCAAATTATGTTGCAACGATGTAAATGGGGAGTAGGAATCCATTTTTAATAGAAAGCGCAACGTGGTTACAGTTAGAGGACATGTGTTTAGGTTTAGTCATCAGCAATCGATTATTTTAACAGAAGAAAAAAACTCCATGTTTTAAATTACGTAGGAAAATATTTTATTATATAGTCAAATAGGAAATTTGTTTGATTATACTTTACTGTAAAAAATTCATTAAAATAGCTTTAAAATAAGGATTGGGGATTGCCTAGATTGGACTACAAACGGTTGCATAAAATGGACCATTTAAATGAGTAGAATTATTGTCTTAAACTACAGAAATAGCTCAGAAAGCAGTTTATCACTGCTGGTAGTCCTCAGAAATTGAAATTGGAATAAGCCAAAGCAAAAAAACAATGAAAGGATACTAAAGCCATCAAATGTTGGATTAGGATTCGTATCATTTGTGAGGAAAGAAAAGAAGAAGGATTGATTCAGCGCATGAGATGTCACACTTGATTTCATGCATTGTTTGCTGTTGTGGATTTGAGAATCAAAATACATTTTTGCTTTGATTGTGCTTGAAGAACTTGGTGGTTCAACCTGGAAAACCAGTGATCCAATCTAGGGAACCGGTTTCCGATGACGGTTTTGGGCTGATGTCGCATATATTTAGCTGGGTTTTTTTCCTAATTTAAAGCGTATTTCATAAAAATGTTAATTACAATGATAGTTAAATAAACTACAAAAAATTCTACTACTTATTGTTCACTAAAATTACTTCTCCATCACTCTACATTCAAAAATGTCCAGGTGATCGAAATTTGGCAACTTTCCCTATGTAAAATTACACGCAGTTATGTAATAAGAAATCATTTATCATGCTGTGTATTTCGGCTTTAATATTATCCCCTATACTAGCTGCACGCGCACGGCGTTGCCCGTGGAATCAGGACTTCAACAAAATGAAAAAAAACGCCCACAATGACATGAAAAAGTTCTGAGAACAAAACAAAAGATACACATTATTGATTTTCCCGCTTATTTTTCTTCGCGATAATGACATTTCAACTGTAGAAAAACAATACAGAGTACGTTAATCCGAAACAATATTAAAAAATTGCAACGTGAAAATGAATATTATACAGCAAGTAAAATATGCGAGACATAAATACGTTAAGACACTGCCGAAAATAAGGTTATAACGTATCCTGCGCTCTGCACAATGCATGCAGTAATGCATGTCGGGGAGGCTCCGGAGAAACTTCTTCGGGAGCATGCTCTCTAGAGAAAAATATCTCTCAACTGACCAGGAAAAAATTAATTTTAAAAAAATGGAAACAGCTATTTTAACCGTTATTGTTTGAAATCCGACAGAACCGTTCCAGTTATAAGCTGAAAAAAAAATTGAAAATAATAGTGTCATTAGAACGTCGAATGCAGCAAATTAAAAAAATAATAATAAAATTTCGATAGGGCAAAACTGACTATTTTTTTAAAAATTCTCAAAATTCAGTAAATTAAGTTTGAAGCTCAAAACGATTTTCATTAGAACGAAAATTGTTTGTTCTATCCAATGGCGCGTTGATTGTTTTTCAGAGATCATTAGAAAAGATGCTACAACCGTAAACTTGCCAAAAATGACCCAAAACAACACAAAACACTAATTAAATTTTGTAGGTTAAATTTTAAAATTCCGTCTTCGAGGTGAATTGAGTCACCTGTATTACGACTACCTGTGTGCCAAATTTCATGGCTGTAAGTGCGATAGATTCGTCTGGACATCGCGCGCACACAAACACACACAAACATTGCCTTTTATAAGTATAGATTATGGTTGGTCTTGTACTTGCATTCTTAGTATAGTGAACAGAATCAAGTATGGACTTGGACCTCTTCCCTTTAAACGATTGGAATAAAAAATTTGTGCAAACTTATGAATAACAAGACTGAGCATGAAATTTCATTTATCTCTGTAAATTCCATTTATTCATTATTGAAATTGCACTTCTGAGATATCGCAGCTTTCAAAAATGGAATAAAGTATAAAATTAAAAATAAAGATTCAACTGTTATTAAGTTAATTCGTTTCGCTTGACTTAAGCTAATCTAACATCATTTTTAAAAAACCTTCTTTACGCTAGGCACGGTTGCGGGGGGGGGGGCAGATATGACAATCGGGGGGTACTCAAAAATAAAAAGACAAATTGAGGGATATATATGATTTGCTTTTTTTTGACGCGATGTGCAGATTTCAATTTTTTTTTTCTGACGCGAAGGCCACTGTTCACAGAACTACTAGTACAATAATAACAGTGTGTTTTTAAAACTGATTTTTATTAAATTGTTTAAAGTTCCCAAATACTTTAGGGACCGTCTGTGCTTTTACTAAAGAAACTTGAAAGTTTTTCCCATATTTCTTCACGTAAAAGAACTTGAACTACTGCAAAAAGCAACCGTTTATTTATATAGTCCTAAAATCTATATATATCAGCAACATGTAAAAGAATAGTACACCTGACTTCTATCCCGGAATAGAAGATAAAAAGTTTTAAAAAATATATTTTATATGCAACAGTATTTCAGCAGAATTGCGATGAAAAGGATGGGAAAAAATCACTTCTTCCTTGAAAATTTAATTAAATTCCACGTCTTCACTTACTTTTTTCGTGTTGTGTACAACGGATGAAGCGTTACTTGTTGTTTTTTAACTGTCAGGCAAAATCTGGTAACCGCGAGTGATGAAATTGCGAGGACATCGAAAAAATCCGGGAAACACACTTCTGCTGATAAAAAATAGCTCATCATTTTTTAAAAACATCAAGGTTCCTGTATTAAGGTTCTTTCTGAGAAAGACGTGTTTTAAAAATTGGGTTCTTTTAACTATAGGTTTTTATTGCTTCGCTGGTTATTTGCTAAGCTAGGCGTGTTGGAAATCTTTCTTCATACTTTAAATCAAAATATGTTTTTAAAAAAGAGGAGCAATGTTTTATCACTCAACTTTCTCGTATATTTACGCAATATGGCGCATTTTATGTTATTAATATTTGGTGATTTGACCCATCTTTGCAGACATGCAAATTTCGGGTTGTTATAATTGCTTTCTGCCTCGTTCCTCTAATTCCAGATAATACTCCTATTTACTAAAACAGTCGAATTAAGCAACTGTTTGCAGTTCAATCTAAGCAACCTTTGAGCAGCAACAAAATAATTCATCAAACCTTAATCTTTCAACTATTTCAATAAAGTTATTGCGGTAAACTGTTGCCAAACAAGCCTCCTGTCCAAGAATATGATAACATATTTTGTTACTTATTTTTAAAACAGCCTAAGGAGCATTAATTTTTGTTAAAATAATTAATTGGTGATATTAAATATAAGAGGGTGTTCTCTTACTGTAACCACATAGCGGTTTCTCCTAAAAATGATCCCACAAACCAAATTTACATCATTGCGACATAAGTCAACTATTTTACGACCCAAATATTTAATAGAATGCAAATTATGATATCGGTCCAGTCTTGGAGTTGGTCCAAATTCGGCAAATATCCCTTATATTGCGACATTAACCACCTTTTTCACGCTGAAGGACATTTAATGTTACTGGTGATTCCTATCAAAATGGATATCTGCAAATCAAGGAGCTTTATTTCTTATCATTCATATATCCGAACGATGAAACCACAGTTAGTTTAGTTTAGTTATATTAACGTCCCGTTTTAAGCATCACGAGGGATATTTTGGGATGGACCTCGTAATTTAGAACCTCGGTCAGGTGACGAGGATGACACCTGAGCTGGCACCCGTTCTCCAAACTTCCGCACCACACCAACGGGAGGACGTTTGGCCCGTTAACGTGCAACAGGCCCAATACACGACGGATCTTCAGTGGAATAGGGTTTCGAACCTGGACCCTCTGGCCCCAAAGCCGAGACCTTACTACTAGGCCACCGCGGCCTACCACAGCAAGGAAATAAATACATATGCGGTGGCGTAACAGGAGTGATTGGAGGATGGAAATCTTCACATTTGATTTCAAAAATTGATATAAACGCACAACTATTTTATCTCCACTGCACCCTCTAAGAGTGGCGCTGGGGCATTTATACTCCCTCGCCCCCTATTGCTACGTTCACATAGGTACATTTTCTATGAAACGAATGTTCATTGTATTCTATGAGGAGGAAGATGCGAATATGTTGACGTGCAATCAGAGAAATAAAAGACACGAACATAAACCAGCGAGATTTTTTTTTCCTTTCGAACTTCTCGTATACTGACAGATTATGGCGCGATTTGTGTTTAGCGTCGTTGTATAGCGAAGAGAGTGGAGTGTTCTTGCAAAGAAGAACCCATTACCACGGATCGATCTTGCCAAAATTCGAGACAATCTGCAATTTGGGTGGTAAAACCACATAATTCACACCAAGTTTCACTTATCAAGCTCTATGCTTTTCTTTTGAGTTACCGAATCTAAGATTTCAGAATCAATGGTATGAAATCATTATATATCTGAATTAATATATAGTGAAACAGAAAAGAAACACTAAAAAACCAGAAAGAAAATTCATGAAGAATGAAAGCGAAAGAAAAAATCTAAAATAAATCAAGAACAATGGTGACACTTTAAAACTTGGATGAATTTGCCATACCAAATTCGAAAACATGATCTTCCTCTTTAATGTCATTTCTCTTTAATGTCGGAACTAACCATATAAATGTATCTTTAAGTATGACATAAAATGTATCTTCAAGTAATTCAAATCTTGGGAAGAAATTATTGAATAAAGTCATTCAACTTTATATGCAAATATGGGAAATACGAGTTTCATAAGGAGGCGTCGAATCTCCTTTTGGACGGGTCCTAAACGAAACGAAAATCCTATTCGAAGACTGATAATTTCGAACGGAATTCGTTAACACTCGATCCAGATAGATTGCCATTTTCTTTTTGTGTCATATCGTTTGCAGAAACGAAACAAAAAAGGAAATGGTCGATGACTTCTTCTGCCACTTTCCAATAACTTCCGAGGTACTTTAGATACCGATAGCTGGCAAAAAAAAATCGATATTCCCCCATTTATCGATAACGCAACGAAAAAATCGGAGAAAATTCCGGTGCTGCTAAGGATAAAAGCCGCAAAGAATGAAAAAACAAAAGTCCGAGTCAAAAAAAAAAGAAAGAATTTCCGAAGAGCGTCAGATGGTGCAAAAGTCCCAGCAATTCCGTTGCCTAGCGACCGGCTCCAATCAGGCGTTGCTGGAAAGAGAACTAGCAGGGGAACTCTTTTTCCTTTGTTAACTGCGTTTATTCAGGCCTCGTGTGTAAGACGTCCGAGCAGAAGGGAGAATAAATATTTGTCTTCTGACTTCGTCTTTTTCCCTCTCTTTTCCTACATGCAGGACGATAGAGTGTAAAAATAAAATGCATGTTTTGAGACTGTGTGCTTGCTTTGTTGGGGTTGCTTTTTTTATTATTTTTCTCATTTGTGATTAAAATCAGAGCAGCAATCAGAAACATTCATGGAAAATGTTTCTGGAAAGGAATTTATGAACTTTATGTTCGACGCTGTTCTAAATTACATAGGAGTGGGATTAATGAGCGGTTCCGTAGGGAATTTTGAGAGTTGTGTCGGAAACCTACGTAAAGATCTTCTTTTCGTTTAATGTATACAGTGCCATTTACTCAATCATGAATGATTAGCAGTTCTTTGAACAGGAGATCTCGCTTCAAAATATAAATAAGAAATTAAATCGAAGATCTGCCCTTCATCGTAATCTTTAAAAGCATCTGAGTGCCCAATTATTTTTATCTTGTAGCTGTCAGGTTAGTAAACTTAGCTTTTAAAGTAAATGAATCGATCTTTGTTGCATGGGTTCAACGTAGATCTACGAAGGTGATAAAGATCTACGATAAGTGATCTACAATTCCGGCATGCGGTCTCCTTGCTCTGATGCGGACTTCCTAGCAAAAAGAGGTGCCAACTTACTACAACATCCAAATACAGCTACTTCTTATTGGAAGATTAAACTCTTTCTGAAAATTTTGTATGCATCTAATTCCTTGCGGGGTCTTCAGACTCGTACAGCTCTAAAAAATTGGAGGAGGGTTAGCCCTCCTTCTATACCTGACAAACCTAGACATGATGCAGTTGCAGCCTTCCGCCTGACCACTGCACACGATTGCCTTGCCGCCCATCTGCACCGCTTAGGCATTTCTACCGAACCTTTTTGCCCACTATGCGATTCTGGAGAAGTAATGGAAAGGGGCCACCTGCTCCGATGTGGGGCTCTCCAAGGACTTGCGGAGGTGTCGAGATATTGGCACTGACTTCGGTCTTCTGTTTTTGTTACACGTTCTTTTGTAACCTTATTACTTTCTCGTATACTAAGTATACAAAGAGAAAGTATTGTAACTGTCAAAAAATTCGAACTCGAGATTTTGACGAATCTCCACGTTTTAGACCTCCCTGAGTCCGAAAAACACAATTTTGGAATCATGTCTGTCTGTATGTCTGTGTGTCTGTGAACACGATAACTCGAAAGCTATTAGAGCTACGGGGATGAAATTTAGTATGTGGTCTTTAAATACAATTTGCAGGTTTCTGTCAAAGTTTGGACAAACTCCGTCAACGGGAAGTCTGTCAGTCTGTATGTCCACAGTCATGTGAAAGCTATAACTCAAAAACTTGAAAAGCTAAATGGATAAAATTTGGTACACAGTTTTATCGTCATGAATGCAGGTCCGTATAAAATTTTGGGCCAAATCCGTCAAAGAGTTGACTGTCTGTCAGTCTATATAATCGCATACTTGTATCTCATAAGCCCTTTGGCTTAGATAAATAAAACCAATTTTCATCTCAATCGGTTAAAAAACAGGTGTTCAAATTGAATATTTAGTTCAAAATGCACATTACGGCTGTGTGTTGGCGAGCGTTTCGCTTATTTCACACAAGTTAGTCTAGTTGGCGTTTGACCTTGGCGGTCTACGAATTAAATTGTAGCGAGTCGCTCACACGCACTTTGGAAATTATGGCAACCCCCTGAACCTTAACTTCGTTTTGACATTCTACAGATGGAAGGTATGGTTAAATTTTGCGTGATATCATTCTGCAGTAAGATTTCGTACTCAAAAACGTTAAATAAAGTTGTGGTACCTCAGCGCGCGTAAAAATTGAAAACATACGCATTTTTTTGCAAAATATTAAGTTTTGGGGAATTCATGAATTTTATATGTTTCATTGTAAATCACCATTCATAATTTTTTTCTCAAAATAACCAGGCCTTGGGGAAGTACCCCAAAAATATATACCTACCAACTGGATGTTTATCCCCACCCCCACATTACTAGTCGTATGCGAGAAAGTTTCGGGGAGGTCACTCCCGCTGGTTAAAAAGAGAGCTCGCACAAACGCTTTTGCATTTCTCCTGTTTTAGCGCAGGTTGTAATAGAGAAAACTGATTTTGGCTGAACGTTTGGCGAAAACTGGCGCCATTCCGCCAATGAAAGAAAATTCATTGTTTACATCCATTGTTGATCCACTGAGCCTCCTTGCATATTTACGGATCCTACTATGGTTTGGATTGAGGTCGCTTTTCATTGGCTCTCGGCGTCACGTGACTTCGCTTGCGTCTGAATGATGTCATAGGAGCGCGCTTAGTTTGGATTTCGATTTTTGCCTTAGTTATTGTATCATGGAAAAACCAAAATTATCTTTTAACTACGATTATTTGAATATTTCTAAAGGGAATGATGAATTCAAGATAAAGATAATTTTGGTTTTTCCACGATACAATAGCTAAGACAAAAATCGAAATCCAATCTAAGCGCGCTCCTATGACATCATTCAGAAGCAAGCGAAGTCACGTGACGCTGAGAGCCAGTGAAAAGCGACCTCAATCCAAACCATAGTAGGATCCGTAAATATGCAGCCTCCTTCCCCAGATCCCAGTTCGAAGTGAATATTAAAAGCTTTGGCTGTTTCGTTTTAATTCTGTATTTCATTACTATAATTTTGAATTAGGAAACATTAATACAAATTGGATATTATTTACATTCTGAAGTCTTAAATGTTTTTTCACTTCCTCAAACTGTGTGCTAGTGTTATGAAACAAAATCGCAGGCAGCATTTAGAATTTTATACTAGACTTTGACCCCCTTTCGGAATTTCAAGATTTCAGATTTTAAAAATTATGTCAACCCTATTTAGGAGGCTTAATCCGGCCCTGAAGAGAAGTCCAAAATGACTAATTGATTTTTTTTAACTATCTGATGTTTCCAATGCAAAACTCGATGTACGAGAAGAACATTCCACCTGGTTTTCCTAAAATCTCATTCGCAAGCTACCTGGTTGCACTTAAGGATAGGCATTGAATAAATAACACCAATTTATTGGGCAACTAAAACTGAACCAATTGAAGTGGAAACGATATCGATTCCGATAATGATCCTATCGATTTGCGTCCTGGAGAAACTAATCGCACCCACCGGAATTGCAGAAACAAGCAACCGCCAACAAGCGATGTATCTCGTCCATTACTCCATCCGCGACACGACCACATGTCGGCGACCCCCCACGTGACAGCCATTAGGCATTCTGAGGGTTGTTCCCGATTGGTTGATAGGAGTTGAGTTGAATCGCCACGAGAGCGAATTTCAGTTAGCACTTGATGGGAAAAGTTTTGTCAATTCTGATTCTTGAGGTGAAGATGGTGGATTTTGTGATACGATTACGATTGTGATATGGCAGTGTGGTTTTTATCGATATCAGGCATTTCAAGTCGTGTGAAAGTTCATATCAGATTTTGTGTAATTTTAGTGGGAATTTCGATGTCTGTTATAAATAACAGATGTCGAATCCCTTTGACCTTCTAGTATACTAACAATAAATTATATGTTTTGTCTTAAGCTTCGTCGTACAGTAAAGATTATTAAATATGCATTTGAATCTCTACCATTTGGCCATTTAATTCCGAAAATTGATATCCATTTATGGGCGAGATTTCTGTTTAGAAATTATGTTTTTATGTAGAATTTCCGCTACACCGTCCGACTTCCGTTGAAATTCTTTGTCAATGGGAATCTTCGAAATTTCAATGCTCTGTTTGAATTTTAATTTTAATGTTAATTAAAGTTTAATTTTGATATTTGATTAATGTTTAATTTTGCTGTTAATTAATATTTCAAGAAGTTTTTTTTTAAGTCATGGCTTAAAGATATTTTGAAAATATTAAATTTGATGTTCCTATTGCTAGAGCTCTCAATGTCTACTTAAAATAAGAGCATCATTTGTCGTTTGCGTTTAAATGTTCTAGAGCTGTCTTGTCTTATATATAAGCAAAAAAACCTTGTTTATATGAATGCTTAATAATTTTATGATTGAAACCAACACTTTTGAAGTAAATAAAGGCGAGGTCTTAAACGAGAGATGATTGTCTAAACATTTCTTTGTTTTTATTTTTGCTTTCTTTTTATTGCAATTTTATTTTTCTTTAAGAAACGCCCGATCAACTATAAAAAGTTAGAAAGCACAGCTGCGAAAAAGCACATCTTTCTTTCTTTTCCCCATTCATTTTGGACAGTTTCTTTTTCCAAATTCAATTCTGGCTAAATACTCTTCTTTTGCCGGGATCGACTCCAACGCCATCTGGTGCCCAAGATCGCAAAAATGTAGCATGTATATTTAGTTTATTCTCCATGAAGCAACACAAGCACTAAAATAAGCGAGTACAACAAAAAAAAAATAGTGCGTGCAACAGGGGCATTAGATGCATGAAATAAATTGAGCCAAGAAATTTAATTTGGGAAGAAACGTTTTTTCTTTACATTTTCTTCACTTTCTTCCAAAATAGATTGATATTTATGCGTCTTATCTCTCTCTCTCATTTTACATATTTTGCAATTTTCGATCCTATCTGCTTTGCGAAAAGTTTTTCTCACTTGAGTGAATTTTGAAAGGGAGAGCTTTTTAGATTTTTATTCTTTGTGGATTTTCCTTTAAATACCCACTCATACATGCATATTTATCATCGTGTTCGATTTATTCAATCTTAAGTCCGGAGATAAAATATCTCGCCTTCTTTCAACAGCAATTCAAAACTGGTTTTCGTATTTTAAAGGATAGGAAAACTAAACTTAAATAGTTCTTTGGAAAAATTTCATACCAGGCAGCACGACACGAATCCATTATAACACTGTTTTAAAAATAAACTAACAATGTAGAATGTTTCACGTTGGATTGCAGGACGTAGCAGCAGTTTATGGTGATGAGAATGAGGAGTCGAAACTTTAAAAAATCCAACTAATAGTTTATTAAAACATTTAAATAAAAGCTAACTCAACTTGAGTTACATAAAAGAAACATCAAAATGAAGCACACCTCACACCTTTAGGTGTTTCATCTGTTGACATCCATCACTCCTATACTGGTATATACGAATCTATAATAGCATTTCCCTGCCATGTTACTCTTATGGTAGGAAAAAGAGATTTACAGAGGTTCTTACTGGAGGCCAAGCCAATGTACATCGACCTTTGCAACCATTTGACGACAAATTTTGCGACTTTGACCACAAAATGAAGGTTCTAGAAAATGCTAGAATTATTGCCCTATTTCTATTAGGAACCGAGATTTCGAAATCCTTCTGTAGAATTACATGTAACGTCATGCACTGTCGGAAAGCTACAAATATTGGAGGAGCTCAAACGAAGCAATGACCTCTTTGGAGTCTTGTTCGCAGTGAGAGTTGGTCAGCTGTTAAACGTTATTGTTAGTGCTCTTTCTGTTATTTTTTGTGATTTGCTATCGGCTTGTTTTGCTGATTTGTACAAGTGCTGTATTTCTTATTACCCGTACTTCGAGTTTTCTGGAATATTCTTGGAATAAAGCGTCATCTTCTATTATCTAGCTTGTTGGACTGCTTTTACCGTACACCCACCGGACAATTTTGAGACAAAACTTATACAGCAAATTTGCATAAACATAATGACAATTTTGTAACAAAACTTATGCAGCAAATTTGCATAAACATAAACACGATTTTGTAACAAAACTTATACAGCAAATTTGCATAAACATAAACACGATTTTGTAA
>BGPR01011361.1:0-11283 GCA_013235015.1 Araneus ventricosus
TCTTGATGAAGCATTAGGGGGAGCAGTATTTTGTAAACTGTCATAGGTTGCATCACAAAATCTACATATATAGCCATGAGAAAAATTTTCTGTAAAGCCACCAACATTGTGGCTACCAAGATTGTCACCAGCTATGAAAACAACAGTTCCTTAAGTGTAAAATTATTAATTTCAATGCCATTGTTTTCTATGTCTTTTATGTCACTTATTAGAGGATGGAAAACAGCTTCATGACCAAAAAAATTAAGATCCCTTTTCTTTGCAGAGCAAGACTTATTGTATAGAGGTGACTTTGGATCTATTGAACTTTTGTATATTGCCTGATGTTAAATACATTGTAAAATTCTGATGCTTATGTCTGGCTGAACCAAGTGGATTTACAATTTCAAAACTGTCTGTATATAATATTAACTGCAGAGCTGATTTATTTTGCTTGATAAAGTTATTATTTTTTAAAGCAGTTTCATCAGTAAAATCAGACAGCAGTTCAGATTCAGATGGAACAGAATGTAAAAACTGTTCAGAAACAGACCTATTCTTTAATAGAGCTTTGACACCTTTATAGGAACATAATGAAATATGCACTCTTTGTTTTCACTATTAAAACCAAGTTTAATTGGTTTTGGTTCTGTGTAGCTGAAGTTTTGTTTAAAGAATTTTTTTCTTAAAAAATCAGAACGGAGAATTGTTTGTGCATCATTGAATAAATTTAAATTTGATCCATTTAGTGCTGTGTTTATTTGAGTGTCATCAAGATTCATAAGTTTCAATTTATTAAATAAGTTGAGATTATAACTGTTTTCGTAAATTCCAAAAAATTTTTTCATCTCATTAACTACAATCTGAATAACCGTTGCTGGAACATTATGCTTGCACTGCAGTCTTAAATAAAATAAGCCGAGATCTTTAGCAATGCTAGTGGAGTCATCATGTATTTCAGTTTCATTTAATTTACTAGAACATGGTTCATCACTGACAGGGGAAGATGCATCATTATCACGAACTGTATTTGGTATTGATAAAAATGTTTTTTTATGCTTTCGTGATATGTGTGATGTAAAAGAAGACACACAATTATATGAGCTGGAACATGACTTAAATGGACAGGATACTACCATTCCAGATTTTAAGTGTTTAACTAAGTGGGACTTCAACTGGCCTAATGAATCGCATGTTTTTGAGCATGTGCTTATAGCACAAGTAAGGATACAATCCTCTACACATTCACGAGATACATTTTTTCTATGGTCCCTCTTAACATGCGATTTGAAAGCACTGTAAGTTCTAAATGTCCTTGTACAAGGAATTAATCCACAAGGAAATCTAACATTATGAATATTAGAATGGCATTGACAGTGCTCAACATAATTTTTAATTTTCAGAAAATTTTTACTACACACTGTGCAAGTGAACATCAGGATGACAATTGGTTTTTAACTCTCAAACTATCTTCAGGGCCACAACAGATGTATCTTGGTATCAGGTATTATCTGAGAACAAATGAAAGATAATTACTCTTCAATGTGTATGCATGTGCACAATGGACTTGTAAATTAACACACACATACTTATATATGTTAAATTATATAATAGGTATAAAATATAAGAAAAAAAAATTTAAACTGAAGCTTGTTTTTCATTAATTCCTTGTATTGAGCTGAATAATACAAGAAAGCTAGTAATTACAGTTCGTGAAAATAAATATGAATGCTAACCTGAAGGAAGAACACAGTAATTAGTCTAAAATAATTAAATCGTACATATTTGTACTTTGGCATAATACTTATTAGCTTATACTTTAACGATAAACAGACAAAATAAAGACATTAAAGGTAAAAACACAAATCGATAGAAATAAAATTCAAATAAGATGTATGGTAGATGCTCCAGTTTTGGCCACATTGGATTTGTTTTTTCCAATAATTAACCAGTATCTCAAATTTATTAATAAGAAGCATTCCAATACTTTAAGCAATCCTTATTTTACTATTTTCAATCTGATTGGTTCATTTTTCTCAAACATGTGAATTGTAAAAAAATTAAATGCATGATCATGTATTATTCTATACTCACAACTGTTAAGGTTTTCGTTAAGGAACAAGTATTTGCAGTTTTTCATCTTGAAGCTCTCAGAATGAAATGATTAATCTAAAACTGATTACCCTTAGGGTATTTGTGGATATTGTTAGCGAGTATAATAATGCAAATTCTTGATTTCTAAGATTTAAAAAAAATCTATGCTTTTGCAATGTATGTTTATTCCTCTCCCCATTTCTTGTTTCATATTTTATAAAAAAAATGCGAGTATATATAGTTTGTATTTTATCAACCAAACTAAATTATAGTTTGTATTTTATCAACCAAATTATTGTTTTATACATTCCTGTTTCTTTTTTAAAAAGCTGAAATCTGCTGCTAAAATCATCTTAGGTAAATTTTATTACATATCTTTATAAATTCATAAAAAAATCATATTTAAAATAACAGAACTATAGTAAAAAAAAAGTGTATAGTATACTAGAACAGAACTGTACTAAAATATATATTGCATAAAAATGATTTATTTTTAATCTCAAAATTCATTAAAATGTCTGTTAAAAATATAATATTAGTGTGACCAAAACTGGTGCATAGAGATGGCCAAAACTGGTTTACATTGCTGTAATTCATAAAGGGGACCACATATCTTGATGAAATTTGGTATTTTTCAAAATCTATATCAATAGTACACCTGTGACAAATTTCACGAAAATCCGAGATGGTGAGGTTTAGAGTGTATCGATTTCACATGGAATGACCGAAAAAGAAACCGAAATTCAAGACAGAAATTCAATTTTTTTTTACTACAGAATGCAAATTATAATCGAAATTACTGTAAAGAAATATAACATGGGTTCATATGGGTTCAGAATATAATTTGTAAACTTTTGCTACGGAAATTTTCAAATTTGTCTCACAAAATATTATTTTAACAAATAAAACATTAGCAAGAAATTAACACATATTAAGCAATTGTCTATTGCTGAACAAATTATTTCTCTCCTGTTATTATTATTGCAATTTCGGGGTGACGTGAAATTAGAAAAAAAATTGTTCTTCAAATTAAATACTGCAATAATTACCATCAACAAAAATATTTTAATATAAATAACAGAAATCTAATATCTAAAGGCCAAAACTTATAATCCAAAAAATATATTTATCACTGTAAACACTAAATTTTAAGCAGTCCACTGCAGGTTACGTTTGAAATAACGAAGTACTAAAAATAAAAGAATAAACTAATGAAACATCAAGAAACTAAAGAATAATAAACTTATCTTACCTTCTAATTAATAAATAGTTGATTCAGAACTTCCTTGGGAAAGTGACGTTGGTTGAAAGTGATGTGAATTTTTAAGACGTCAACACTACGTTCAAAGCTTGTAAGAAATGGCGTTCTCATCCTTTCCCGCTTTGTCTTGTAAGACCGGAACTAATTCTTCTTCTCTAGTGTGGGTAGTACGTCATCCCGATTGACCAATGAAAAGTGTCCGTGATAAAGGAAAGGAAAATTACTGTATCCGACCGTAAAATCGGACAACAATATCCCAGATAGCACGTAAGTTTGCAGCAAGTTTGATTTTGACTTGTCATGGCAAAATTTGACGCGTCAAACTTGAATCGAACTTGTAACAAGTTCGATGTGACAAATAGCGCCACCTCTTTTGCAAATCAAACTTGCTGCAATTTTGCAAAACAAGCTTCCTGCAAAGATAGCACAATAAAGAGATAATTATCTTTGTCTCTGTTTTAAAAAACATCCGATTTTTAATAGCATCTCCTAGACCGTAATTCTTCTTTATTAATTCAATAAATTAATGATAATTTGTGAAAAAAATAACTTTTTTATAAAAAAAAAAAATTGAAACATTTTCCATCTTTTTACTAAATATATCACTCTCACTTTAAAGAAAATTATATCGCCTTTTTCTTAATGTTCAAATTTTAACGTTTATAAACAAAATTAAATCTGAAAAACAGTCAGTGTTTGTTGAACAATAACTAGACATTTTGTCCCATTTTAAAGTAATTACTTTTGAACTCTAATTTCATAATTTATTCTACTAGCAAAACGTAGTTATTAGCGATCTCTCTTTGACTTCAAATCATATTCTCAACTCAAAAAATTAATGAAATCCAGAAAATAGTTAAAAATAATTCGTATACGAATCAAATCGAACCATGTATTAGCAAAATCTATGTTCGCCTCTCACAGTTCAACTGGCTCAATGGTTAGCGTCTCCGCTTCGGAACCGGTAGGTCGCGAGTTCTATCCCGGGTTGTGTTTCGTGCTCTGTTTTTGCTATAATTTTCAATAAGTTTGCACGGCAAGCTTCTGGCAGGCTTGCTGCAAGTTCGTTTCATGGTGACTTCGAAGCTTTCGTTAACTTGCTGCAAGCTTGCACTCTTGTCATGACAAATTTGTGGCAAGCTTGCTGCAAACTAAAATTGCTATCTTGGATACGGGTGATGCCCGTAGAAAGGGAAAAGTGGCGGCTGACCGTAAAAATGATGGGCAGTGGCCCTGAAAGTACGGAAATTTTTGAATTTAGCCGATTGTAAACAAACTGGTCGTTGCTATCGGAAGGAAACTTTTTTCCGCCACGTACTATTTTCGCCTTGGCGTTTTATATATATAGATTTTCAATGCACATATTCATAATTTTATGCATGTGTGTGTATGTATCGTGGAATAGAGTTGAATCATTTAAAAAAATGTTTAAGATAATTCTTTTCGAATTTTTCAATCGCAGGGCGTAAGAGAGATTCGCTTTTTCAAATATATCAGTCTATATGTTTTGTTTTAATTTTTAAAAAGCAGATAACATTTAAACATGTATTATAATCTATATATATAAAACGCTAAGGCGGAAATAGTACGTGTCGGAAAAGTCTTTTTTGCGATGGCAACTTCCGGTTTGTTTACAACCGGCAACGGCCGAAACTGATAATTCATAAATAAACAGAACTCTCATTTTTTCCTCCAAAACCTGAAAATTTCCAGTATAGTTTCATACCGGCTTCCAAATTTCCAGTATGATTTCATGCCGGCTTCAAAATTTCCAGTGTGTTTTTACTGGTTCCGGTATAATTTTTACTGGTTCCGGTATCATTTTGAAACCGGTATTTTTAATTTTTTCCAATAGGGTTATTTGGGTGAACCGTGTATACACGTCCTGATGCATCAGATTCAAATACATCGGAATGTCCTGGAAAGACAGTACCTTGTTTTCTTCTACAAAAGGGTTTTTTAGACTTATTCTAAGTATAATAGTTAGGAATCTCTAAGTGTAATAACGTTTTTGCGAATGTGTCTTCTTGGCAGAGTTTAAAGTAGGCTGTTCATGTTGTATCTGACGGTTGAGTAGCTCTTTCGTGATCATTATCAAAAGTGAAATAAGCACGTGGCCGTTTTCGTGGTGTACGCTAAGATGGACAGTTAGGTACCGGTAGTGAATGGGAAAACGTAAGATTCATCATACTCTTTCCTTTCTGTTAATGTATCGGCCTATTTGATACCTTGCTACTTCCTCATTGACTCCTGTTGTTGAAGTGTTAATTTCTACAACAGCCATATCACTACTCTTGTTGATGTATTTACAAATATATTTGATGGACTTCACAGAGTTGCAGTATTCGACATTGATGTGTGCTTGAAATATCTTGACAAAATAGGCGAGTAAGGTACAACTCAACATTTGTCGATTTCAAATACCTGATACTTATTTCCGATTCTTAAATTTAAAACTATTATATGGGATCCATGTGCTTCCTTGTTCTGGCTTTCGTCATCTGTATAGTACGTAACCATCCTTAATCGTCTGTGTTTCGCAAATCATTTTTCTTCGGTATCGTTTCGAACACTTCTTACCTTTCATGCATGGGGATTTCATATTTAGGGCACCACAAGGACCGTGAATCATATGTTTTGAAACAATTTCGAACAGAACAGGATAATTTTGTACATCTTTAATATCCGCCCTGATAACACTGTCTACATATCCGGTGCGCATTTTCTTTTAGCCATATCAGGATGTGAGCATGCGGAAGATCCCTTTCTGCCACTCTATCGAATACATGCTGGAATTTACTTCACCACAGATGGATATTTTGGTTATGATGTCAATAAGTTTTATTAGTTTTTGTCTAAACACTCGGGCTATTAGATCATGGCGATCCGCTGATGTTTGACCATGGACAAGTTCTTCATTAATTTCAGACCCTGTTGTATTGCACGTGAATGTGATAAATAGGTCTGGGGGCCCATACGATGGTACATATGTCATGAAATACAGTGCATACTCATGCACATGTCTTGCACTGTAAATGTATGTTGCCGGAAGAATAAAAATTCTGCCAATATCTGTAACATATCCGTCATTGGTTGCGGCATCTCTCAGGTGAATATAGTCTTCTACTCGAAATTTCTGCCTATTCAACTCATATATAAAATACATTAACTTTTTTTCTTGACATACATGTCTACTATGTATTGATGGGAAAGTTGACGATGAAGGGGCACGTGATTGGATGGTTCTGTCCGAATAACTATCCGAACCGAATAAGATTCCATGGCCGAAATCTTCTTATTTGTGATTAACCCTTTGAGTACTCAATTATTTGAAGATTTTTATGCCCAATGTGATGGATTTAATTGTCGCTATATGGATTAATATGCAAATGTAATACATTTTATTTGGAATATACTTATATTGGTGATATAAATATATTTTTGAAACAGCATTTTAGTTACAAAATATAAATAAATATATAAATGAAACAATATATAAATATTAATATCGAGCTAGAACCAACTTAAAATCTAATAATTTTGTACCGTGTGGTATTTTTCAAAACATGTCGGTAAATGCAAAGGTACCTGGCATTGTTCGCATTGCCAAGTGGTTTCTTTTCTTATTTTATGTTTATAACATAAGCGACACTGTTTTCTAGGGTGTTTTTTTAATTCTGCTGCCGGAATATTCTCCGGAAAATGTGCCCAATTTTTCGCTTTCGCAAACGATGTGGCGCATCGCTACTTTTAGGACGCCTATGGATATTATAATTTGGCAGGACCACTTGCGCCAATAATTCTTCTTAAATTCAGATGACGAGTCAGACTCGTCTGCCGTAACTTCGCCCAATTAAGTATATGACGAGTCTCACTCGTCCACCTTAATTTCGCCCAAGTAAGCAGTTGACAAAACTCATTCGTCAAATGTACCCAAAGGGTTAATCCAGTTTGTGTGTTTGTTTGCATTAAATGGAAATGATATCCGTTCTCTCCCTATCAGAAAATAATGTGATAATGTGCACGCAACCAAACAAGCGAAATTCGATCCGATGGAGCGAGTTTTCGCTCCTTTCCGTACTGAAAGTGCATCGTCCTTTCGGAGCGTTTTACAATCCTTCCGCCGAGCGAATTTCTCTCCTTTTTGAATTGAGCGATTTCGCTCCTTTTTCATTAGTTTTTAATGTTAAAAGTAGCGTGTTAAAAGAAATGCTCCTTTTTGAACAATATTTTAAGCAATGATTTCGCTCTTTGTTGATTAATTTTTAATGTTAAAGGGAGCGTTTAAGAAAAAATGCTCTTTTTTGGAAATTGTTTCGTTACTGATTTCGATACTTTTTGAATAATTTGTAACTTTATTCAGAGCGCTTAAGAGAAAAATGCTGTTTTTCTGGAAATGTATTTTTTATTGATTTCGCTCCTTTTTGATCAATTTGTAAACTTATTCAGAGCATTTAAAAAAACGCTCTTTTTTGGAAATGCTTTTAATACTAATTAATTAGTAACCTTTTCTGAACGTTTAAAAGACAACATTTTTAAAGCAATATTGAGACCAGTGATTTTGTACCTTATAAAGAGCATTATGAATAAATATTCCCTTTGAGGTAGTAAAATGCTGCTTATTATTTTATCCTTGTAAAGCGTTTTACTAAACATAAACGGTCTTTTACCTTAGTTTTATCACTTTTGATATCTTAAAAACTGGTAAGAAACAATTGGGGGATGCTTCTTTTAATACCAGCATTATTTTTCGCAGTACGACAGATTTCTATAAAGGAAAGAATTGTAAACCAAAAAGCACTGTTTATAATAAATACTTTTTTAATAAAATTCATTAAAATAACGATACTGTTATAACAGTACAGTAGTTAAACTTAAATATATGTGCAAAACACAAGGCTTATAACTATACGTACTGCAAATAAAAAGATTTAAAAAAATAATTTAATGTTTTATTTTTTAAATATTTGTAAACATTCATTTAGGCAGCAATCTTACTGCCTTATGAAAGGTTTTAAAAATTTCAAACGAATTATTAACCATACATTGTAGTGTGTTTTGAAATTTTGCATGTTTTTAAGATTTTAGGCCTGAAATATCAAGAACCCATTTATCCTTTAAGAACATCTAAAGCATACAACACACAAGTTATTTGCATGAATTTTACAAATTATTTTACGAATTATAGTTTGTAGAAAATATCTTAATATAAATAAAAGTCATTGTGACTATGCATGTGGGTATATGTGACTATGTTCAACATCTCCTCATAAACCAAAGGACTGTTTTCAACTAAATTTTTCACACTTATTATTTAAGAGAAGGGGAAGACACTTATGAACTTTTCAAAGTCCAAAATTTAATTAAACAGTCAGTTAATTAGAAATTAACCGAAACCGTTTTTCCACTGTAAGTTCGGAGCAAATTATATCCCAAAAAATATTTTTATACCATCTTAAAGTTCAAAATTTTAAATTCTCAATGATACCAATTTTATATCTGCGACAATTTTCCTACAATTTTTATTAATTTTTTTAAATTTTAATAATTGTTAATTATTTTGAAATAACGCAAATTTATAGCTACTTTACCTTTATTTCTGAAATTTTCGCTTATTTTTATAAACATATTTTATATAAGAAGAGAGTCAACCGTCCCCCAAATCTTATTAAAATTTCAGTTAATTGGAAATTAAGCAAGATTTTGGCATTTTCCTTGATATTTTTCGAAAATGTGTATTATGTCCCAAAACCGCTTTTTACACTTAATAAAAGAGTTTAAAAATTAGCTTTTCCTGACACAACTTTCATTTCCGTTCAATTCGTAGCCATCATTTTAATAATATTTCAAAAATTAAATTGTGTATAAAATTTACAGTTTATAAAACTTTTTTTATTGGTGAAGAACATACATAAGAACTGTTGCTAGATCACATTAGAAGCATTTTGAATGAAAATAAATTTTATTATTTTTTATTCATATTTATTCTAATGCTTTTTCTCATTAACAAATTTACTATGTAATTGTCCCGAAACATCCATTAAAATCTGTCTTATGCTGCAAGATTTATGAACAAAATTTTAAGTACTTATGCAATAAATAATAATAACTTACGGAGAAAATTAGCTGTCGGCTGTTTTTAAAAATCGTCTGGTTCAACTGATATTCTCATTTTAAGTAAAAAAAAAACATTTCAAACGATAAAAGAATTTTAGGTATTGTAATTTTCTGTACAAAAGTAGTTATTTACATAAAAAATGTTAGACATGAAAGTATTTTAATCCCGAGCAACGCCAGGCATAACAGCTAGTTAATTATAAAGCTTTTGAATTTGCACTGAATAGTAAAGTCTTGACAGACTAAGTAAGCTTTAAAAATATAATATCTTGATGGGAAAAAATGAAATAACTTAACTGAAAGAGAAAATGTCCTTAATAATTCATCTTACAGTATTTAGAATTTTTAAAAAAAATTCAGCACAATATTTTTATATTTTTATTACAACATAAAAACACATTTTTACATGAATTCAATGTAGTATAACCAAGTATTACTCTTCCTACAATAATACCCAAGATGAAAAATCTGAAATTTATTAATGAAAAAGAATTGAACTGATGATAAGTTACAGAATAAAAACTTATTGTTATAAGTACCCAATTAAGATAATCAGAATTGCATATGGGCTAAAAGCTTAAAACAAATTTGATCAGAAAGATTATAAATTTGTTACAATTAAATTTAAAATTATTATACTATTTTTATATGGAAGCAAAATGTAACCAAATAGAATGTGTAATAAATGCAATTCTGAAATGAAATATTTAAAACTTTTTTTACAAATAAACTTTGCAGTTCTCCTTGGTTGCCTAATGAAGCCTTTGATCTCCTGAAACCTGCAAAATAAATTATTTAATTAAAGAAAAATTTCTGTAATATAGTGAAGGGCATTGCTCAAACAGATTTTTTTAACAATGAGATTTTTTTTCCATATAAACATTTAAAGTTTAAAATTTGTTGTAAATGTCATTTACAAACTAGTGGTTTATTTATTCTTACATACAGAACAGTAAAAAAGGTGTTTCGAATGAACTTCTTGAACAAATTATGGAATTAGGTCTTGTCACATACTCCCCAAACCATTCTATTATGGTTGTTATGATTTTTAAGATGAGACACACATCCGTTTGTTTCGCATACATATTTGCAAATTTTTATACAATATTTAACTTTTTGTTTCGAAGTATATCATTGCACCTCTGTAAATCAAAAGCAAAGACATAGCAATTAGTAACCTTCCAAATGTAATTAAAAATAACTGTTATATAAAAGTTACAGTAACCGTAAATACAGCCCCCGTCCTGCGAAAGCACCCGGGTTTTCACTGAATGACAGTCGTGCGATAGCGATGAGTACTGAGGTCGGGTCCTAATCCCAACACAGCCTCACGGCACAACCCCTCCCGTAGGAGGTACGTACTATCACTGGAGGAGGGCTTAAAAGTTACAGTAAGATTCTTTAGTTAGTAACCAAGCAATGACATGCAAAATTTTAATCTAAAGAAATAAAAAAAAAATTGTGATTCTTTTATTATAAGTTGCAAAGCATTTGCAGCTATATAAAATGGATGGATGTCACTAATAGATGGATATTCCGAAACATGTGATAATTTTTAATTAGTTCACATAAACACAGTTATATTGCTATGAAAAAACCATGATATTTAGTAAAGAAATTATGTATTATGTAACTTTCCAAAGCAAATTCATTACTATTCTGCAATGAAAAAAATTTTATTAATTCAGTCATGCCATCTACTTCTTCAGAGAATCTATCTGTAGCAACTTTTTGGCATTTGAAACAAGTATATACCGGCATTTTATAGATGTCAGATTCGATGATTAATTAGAATAAACTAAAATCAATAAGTTAAAAAAATCAATTTTATA
>BGPR01011361.1:25158-48956 GCA_013235015.1 Araneus ventricosus
CGTTTAAAAATTACAAGGGATTAATTAAAGAGGTGTTTTGAATATTGCAAAAGTATAAAACATAATCCGATAACAGGTATTTCTTGAGACATCATTTTTCCAGCATACCGAATTTAGAACCTGTTTGTCATATCATAAAATCTAACAATTTCCCCTTTTTTGTTTGTTATAGCCTGTCACTTTGTATAGAAACTGAAAAATGCATTGTAAATAATTATGAAATACATTTAGCGTCAGATTGAAAACCAAATCTCCAAGTCTTAATTTCTCGCTTCTTATTTAGTAAAAGTTATTTGAGTAATCTCCGTTTATTTAAAGGAATTACATGGACACAAATTATTTTAAGTCTCTGTTAAAAGTTTTTTAGAAAGTTTGACATTAGAAAACCAGTTATCCGATTTTAACCCTCACAGGGGGTGTGGTTTCGACCAAGGCTCTCTTAGAAAAGATGAGGAAAATGCACTAGGAAAAAGTAATTTGGCGCCACCTGTTTAAGAATTTGTAGCGTAAGCAAATTGCCACTTTATGGTAATTTATTTGATAAAAATACTCTTTCCGATATTCAATAAGGCCAACTTAAGGCAACAATAGTCCTAGTCCTCTTTTCCATGGTTTTATAGAGGAATAAAAAAAAAATTTCCCAAAGGAAAAAAAAATCAATTTTTTTAAAATCAATTTCTCGAAAATGGGATTAGTTACCAGGTCAAAACTTTAATTTTTTTTTCTGTATGCTCTTTTATTTGCAAAATTAACGAAACCGAAAAAATCAGAACAAAGTTCTGAAGCTTATTGCAAATTATTGAGGGGGTTTCGACGAGAACCATGCCCGCGTAGAGCCAAGATTTCCGCACATTGATTGTTTCGCCAATATAATGCAATATGTTTGCTATACAACTGCTGAGATCATCAATTTGGAGAGCAAGTTGAAAGAATTTAGAAATAAGCACAGATGTTCGCACGCTATCAATGACAATTTTCAGTATCTCGTTTGTAGTTTTTGACAAAGGAACGAAGAAATACTGTTTTATGAAAGAAAGCCGATTACAACTGATAGTTGTAAGTTGCCTTTCGACCGTCGAGGAAAAACCGCGAGAAAATCAATCAAAGTAGTACGCTGACAGCTTTATTACCTTGAATAGAGGGGAATGTGATGGTGGGGTGAAGACCTCGCACAATGGAAGGGTCCATTTCAATGTACCATCCTCTCTAAAACCTTCGGTTTTAAAGGGGCTGGGAGGAAAAAGTTCCCTCGGAATTAGAGTTTTAAATAAGCACAATGACTTTTATTTATGTGAAGATACTAGATGATATACCCAGCGTTGCTCGGGATTAAAATGCTTTCAAGTCTAATATTTTAAGGTAAAAATACTTTTGTATTATAAAATACTGTAATGTACAAATTCTTTTATCGTCTTAAACGTGTTTTAATTAAAATGCGAATGGGCGAGTTTTCTGCTTTGTTTGTTTACATTTAATTGCCTGTACTACGTAACTCCGGTGTAATGTTAAGTCAGTGGAATATTCAAAGTGGAAGTCGAACATACAAGAAGATAAAGTCAAGGTTTTTAATGTAAGTAAAGAAACCAGAAAACTCGTCCATATCAATTAGACCAGACGATTTTTAAAAATGCCGGTAGCTAATTTTCTCCATAAGGCATTAATATTTGTTATAAAAGTACTTCATTTTTTCACAAATAGTAAGGGATAATAAAGGTTTTAATAGACGTTTCGGGACAAAAATTTAAATAGAAAATTTTTCATAATTAAAATGAATGAAAATAAACTAAATCGATAGTTGTTCCTGATAAAAATTTTTTAATCAACTCTGTGAATTGTCTTCTTTAAAACTTTTCTTTTAGTGTTCTTTCAGAATTCAGTTTATAAGTTCTGGGAACAGTTCTTCGTATGTATTCTTGTTATTTAACAATAAAAAAATATTATTGAAAATTGTGTGTAATTATTAATCTTGACAAATTTATTAAAAAGTGGAAAAAATAAATGAAACAGAAATGAAATTTTTGTCACTGAAAAGCTAATTTTTTAAACTTTAAAATTGAGTAAAAATATTTTTGTGTGTTCATATTTTGGAAAGATATTTTCAGAAAACGACAAAAATTCGCTTAATTTTTAATTTTTTGTGCGTAAAAAATAATGGTTAAGTATTTCTAAGTTACACCGTTGCCTAGAAACGAAATTTCTATAAATTTGCTTACTTAAAAATGGTCTGCATCTATTCAATTATTTTTTAATTAATTTTTGAAAAATTAATAAAATTTCAAGGAAAACTGCCACAGAAACAATGTTGGTATCACTGAGAGGTAGAAATTTTGAACTTTAAAATGGAATAAAATATATCTCATGGGGGATAAATTGCTCAGAAGTTAATGCGGGAAAATGGCAAAATTTCGGTTAGTTATTAATTATTCGCATGTTTAAGTAACTTTTGCTCTTTGAAAAGTTGACAGTAATCTTCCTGTTGTCTTAAATAATAAGTTGGCAAAGTTTGTCAAGTGGTTTAGAAGGAGATATGGAACATACATACATTGACTTTTATTTATATTAATATTTGCCGCGCTTTTATTAATTAGAAAAAAAGAAAAGTTTAAAAAAAACTTGCAAATAGAAAAAAAATTAGTCTTTAGTTTTTATTGCACTTTAACAAAAGCACTTTTAGAAGTTTATATGCACTTTTTTCCTATTTCATCAAGCAAGTTTAGAAAATTCAAACCCTGTCATGTGAACCAGTAACAAATAATTGTTAATGATCGCTGTAAACCTGAGAGAGTTTCCTCTTTTCAGAAAAATTTACACCAGTTTTAACAATTCCGTTAGTTTTTTGCTCGATATTAAAATTGCAGTGAAACATCCAAATATTTAAATCAATGATAAAGTTTACTGTTCACCATCACAAAGCTATCCTGATAACTTTGGCTTCAGGAATAACGTTATTCCTCTCCCTCAAAAGTTTATCACCCCAAAAGGGAGCACCCAAATTCTAATTGCCAGTGATAACCACAAAACGACCTTCACAAGCAGCTGACTCGTTTCGCTTATTATGAGCGAGGGGAAAAGCACTAGCGATTTCCTACGTCGGAGCCGGTTTTCGCGTAATAAACAGAGAGCAACTTTCTACGTCGGAGCCGGTTTTAGAACAATTATCGAAGAGCGAATTTCTGCGACGGAGCCGGTTTTAGAATAGTCATCAGAGAGCGACTTCCTACGTTCCAGCCGGTTGAAGGGTTAAATTATATTCTACTCTTCCTTTATTTAAATGTAATAGTTCATCATTTTGATTCGTGATTCTCATTCTTATTCTAGAGATATTGTTTATTTTTACTGGAAAAAATATCAAATTATTAAAATCCTTAGATATTAAACTTCCAGGAGGATTTTTATTAACGAATGAATAAATAACATCAGAATTTATATTATTAACGAGAGCTCCATCTATAACATCACAATGAATATAAATGTTATCATTTCCATGTGTAATATCTGCGATATATTCACCTTCTTGTTCTTCCTGATTCAATATTTTAGATTTAAAACCCAATAGTTGATGTAGATCACTGTTTCTTAAATCCATTTTATAATTTTTTTTTCAATTTAATAGAAATTCTTTGTCTTTCTTCGATTATACCAAATATAATAGATGGATCTTTTCCAAGCAATTTAATCATATATCTGTTTAATCCTTTAATACTGTAATTACCATCAGGAATCGTGATAATCCTTTCCTTATCTCCTTCGATTAATTTGAACGTATTATTTTTATATTTCTCACTTATGTTGTACCAAGACATATTCATTGAAAATGATTGCAAAGCTAACTTTTTAATTGTTAAAGGAGGTGAATGTTCAACTGTAAAATCTTCAGATTTTTCATAACCATCCGATGTTAATTTAACATTCATTTATTATAGTCGAAAAGACTATCGTCTTAAGGTTAAAAAGCATAAGGTGAAAACCTTTCGGTTTCGCTGTCTAAAACCTTTTGGTTTAGGATAAAAAGCTTTAGGCTAGTTCACTAAAATTACGTCGATATCTCGTTTTCGGATTCACTAAATCTAACATGAAGAAATCATACGGTTTTTGAATGCATTTATTATATAATTGTTTAAATTCTTCTGTACTTAATTTACCATCTATTTCTCTTATTATTTGTTGTATTTCTCTTGGTTGAAGGCTAAAGAAAATAAAATAATTACAATTCTTTCGAATGTTGATGGGTGAAGAATAATAAGATTGTGATAAATATATAATGGAAGCATTTTTTTCCTTCCTCTAATGAAAAAATCTATAATATTTTTTCGATCTCTTTCTGTAACACAATCGTCGAATATAACTAAATTTTTCATAGAAGGCTCTAAATCATCCACTGTAATAAATTCATTCAAATCAGATGAAAATATCACATCTTTTTTGAATTTTTGAAACTCTTCTAATAAATTTTTTTAATCTTTTTTTGCTATTTTTTTACAATTGATAATGTCTTCTTTTTCAATATCTTGAAACATTGTATAATTTTCTTGTAATTTAGAATATTTAGGTTCAAATAAATCTTTAGCACACACGAACAAACCATCAAAATTTAAATGGTCATAAATCAAATTCAGTAATAAATTCGTTTTTCCTGAACCTGAAGCTCCTGTAATCAATAAACGAAATGGATGAATAGGTAAATTTCGATTTTGAATCAGATCTGTAAATTCTTCTGCTTCACTATAATTTTTTATTTTTATCATTTATTTAAGAGCAAAACATATTCTGCAGCATGCAAAACATATTCTGCAGCATGCAAAACATATTCTCACCTTAAATAAATGAGTTCTAAAGAAGTAATAGATTTAAACGCATCGATAAATTGGAGAAAGAAAAAAGAAGAATAAATGAGAAAAAGGTTATCCCAAAGGTTGTCACCTTAAAAAGACCTTTACCTGAAATATCTTCTAAAAAACCAGAAATAAGAGATTTAATATATATCATTAATTTAGAGAAAGAAAAAAGAAGAAGAAATGAAGAAAAATTAGAAGATCAATTAGGAGTAGAAAGATCTTTAAAACGATTTCATAAGCCTGTTGTAGAAGAAATGAAAAAACAAGGTACTACCCGGAAACAACAAATACAAGCAATCCAAAATTTAGCAGATAATTTATCTCAACATGAACTTTTAGAGATAGAACCTGATTATTCGTCAGATGTTGCAAATATGTTTGATAGAGCTGATGATATAGTGAGATACCATTTAAATAAACATTTAGACACAAATTTTATCAAAAATGAAGGATTTGATTTACCAACTGAATTAATAAATAAAACAAAAGACGAGCTGAATGAAATAATAAATTCTGCAAAAGAACGTAGAAAACATTATATACTAAGGAAGGCAAATGCAACAAAACATGATAAAAAGGATGAGATAAAGGATGCAGATTATAAAATGAAAACGATGAATGAATACATAGAAGTGTTGACTGTTATAAAACAAAGTGAGAAATATATTGGAGAAGGTTTAGATGATAAAATAAAGGTTTTAGATAAATTAACAGATAAAATTTGTCAATCTAAAAAAAGTATTCCTCTAAGAATATATAATCAAGTCGTTATACTGTTAGATAGATTATTAAAAGAAGGAATCACGACTAATGATCAAGTTAAACAATATTATCAAAATTTTCTCGTATAAGGTTTTAGACAGCGACCTTAAGCTTTTTATCCTTAAAATACGAAGGATTTTCATCCTAAATAAATGAGTAACTATATTAAAAAGAAAGTTCATCTGAGCGATGGTCAAAAAGATAAATTGAAATCAGCGTTTAGAAAAAACGAAGAAATTACTTTACGAATCGATAAATCTAAATCACCTAATTATGATATATATTTAACAAAAACACAGATAAATCATATTAATCAAGGTAAAAGAATTACGATAAGCAAAACTCAATTGAAGAAAAATGGAGGATTTTTACCATTTTTAATACCTATTTTAACAAGTTTAGGATTAGGTGCTACAAGTGGAGCAGCAGGTTGGGCAACTAAAAAAGTTTTAGATAAAATTTCGGGTTCTGGTAACCTTAAAAAAAACGAAAAATGGAAAGGGAGTGTATCATCCTCGGGAATATCCAACGTAATGATTAAGAAAAATATGCAAAAGGAGAAAGGATTTAGAGATGTATATACTGTAGATTCACTACCTAAAAAGATGAGAAAGTTTGAAAATGGAATCATTAATTTAGATATTTCAACTGGTCTCGGTACTCATTGGGTTTGTTATTATAACGATCCAAAATATAATTTTGTTGAATATTTTGACTCTTTTGGTGAATATGTATATGAGGGAATTAAATTCAAAAACGGCTATATTCCTAAAAATATTGAAAACTATCTCAAGACATCTAAAAAACAAATCAGATACAATTCTAGCTTTTTACAACAACCAACTTCGGTAAAACGTGGAATATTTTGTATGAAATACATAAGGGAAAGAAATAAAGGAAAATCACCTGTTGATGTTTTATATTCTTCTACTCAAGAACCAAGTGATTATAATGAGAATTTCGTTCTAAACCGATAGGACAGCGAAACCGAAAGGATTTAGACAGCGAAAAGCTGACGCTTTTTATCCTAAATAAATGGAAGAATATTTAGAAAAACGAATCTTTATTTACAGAAAGAGTTATAATTACTTTCACAATACAATCATTTTTTTTATCGGTGAGCAAGTTTATTTTAAGCGGAACTGGTTTATCAGCATTTGTTTTTATTCCTTTAGCCGCATTGAGTTTAAGTGCGGGAGTTGTTGAAATTATAGAAAAAGCATTTAATATTTTAGAACGAAAAGAAGAATACAAACAATGTTATAAATTTTATAAGCATTTGTTAAATTTATTGAAAGCTAAATCGATTTCTGAAGAAGAAATATATCAACGAGAACAAGATTTTATTAATACTTTACACTATTTTCCTGTTGAAAAATATGTAAAAAAGACTCAAATGAATGGTTATAAATATGTTAATACCGAAGGGTTTTCCTCCTAAATAAATGGTTTGCACTAAGAAAAAGACATCTTGCGGCTGTAAAAAATTTGTCATTGAAAAAATATCAAAAATGGAAAATTTAAGGGATGTTGTCATAAATGCAGTCAAGTTGGCTCAGGTGTATTTAAAGTAGATTTTAATCAAAATAATAAGTGCTTTTTTAAGTAATCCGAAATCAGTTAAATATGGAAGAGGTTTAGTCAATTCAGCGATTAATAATTTACCTTTTGAATTACATTTACCTGGTCATAATTTTACAGGTCCAGGAACTCAATTATTGTGGGGAAAAACTAGATTAAATCCTGATTTATCATATAAAGATTGGAGTAAACCGATCAATGGAGTTGACGAAGCGTCTTATCATCATGATATTTGTTATTTAAAAAATAAAGATACAAAAATTAGAAATGAAGTATGTGATAAGAATATGATTGAAAAAATTGATGCTATCAAAATTCCAACAATTAGAGAAAGAATTGAAAGAGGTATTATAAACCTACTATCAAAGCTAAAAAAATGTTTGGAATGGGAGACTCCCTCATATATTGTGTAAAATGTAAATCTCATACAAAAACAAAGGATATTAAAGAAACTGTTACTAAGAATAATAGACCTATATTAAAAGGAATTTGTATCATTTGTGGGTCTAAAAAGAATCGGCTTTTAGGACAAATCATAAACCAAAAGGTTACACCTTTAAAAAAGAAAAAGTCCTAGAAAAAACATATTATGATCCAGAAACAGGTTATTGTGGAATAAACGAACTGAAAAGGAAAACAGAAGCAAGCAAAAAAGATATTCGAGATTTCTTACATACTCAAGATGTTTATACGAGATATAAACCAATTATTCGTAAATTTAAAAGAAGAAGAACATATGTTTCACATATTGATGATCAATGGCAAGCTGATTTATTATTTATGAAACCTTTTAGTAAATACAATGATGGAACTAATTATTTATTAACAGTTATTGATATTTTTTAGCAAATATAGTTGGGCTATACCTATTAAAAGAAAGACAGGTTTAGAAGTGACTGAAGTATTTAAAAGGATATTTAAGGATAGAATTCCTGAAAAACTTCAAACTGATAAAGGAACTGAATTCATTAATAAACATACACAAAAGTTATTTAAAGATAATAATATACATTGGTTTACGACTGAAAATGTTGAAATTAAATGTTCTGTAGTTGAACGATTTAATCGGACTATTAATACTAAAATTAGAAAATATTTAGCAGCTAATCATACAAATAGATATTTAGATGTATTGGATAAATTGCTTAAAAATTATAACCATTCCTATCATAGATCTATTAAAATGACCCCAGTTGAAGCGAGTAAAGAAAACGAATCATTAGTTTATCATAACTTATTCAAAGAAAAAGTGATAAGAAAACCAAAATTTAATAGAGGTGACACTGTTAGAACATCTAAATATAAAACTACATTCATGAGAGGTTATGATCCTACATTTACTGAAGAAATTTTTACAATATCAGAAATATTAAAAACGGATCCAATTACTTATAAAATTAAAGATTTAAACGGTAAAGAAATTAAAGGAACCTATTACGAAAAGGAACTGGTGAAATATAATAAAAAAGATGATGTTTATAAGATGGAAAAAATTATTAAAAAGAAAGGAGACAAATTATTCGTGAAATGGCTCGGTTATCCCGACGAATTTAACAGTTGGATTAGTCGAAAAGATATAAAATAATAACATACCTTTTAAACCCCGACTCTCTGTGTTTTTCAAGCAGGCTTGAGACTGCCTTTGGCCACATTACCGGGGTGACCCGTTTTTATAAAATGCCCATATCGATGGGTAAAGCGTTCAAATCATCAAATTCATTCAGAATTTTTAGTCATTTTTTCATTCAAATTAATTATTTTTATATTTGAATTATCAATAGAAACTTCCAGAGCATTCAATTCTTGAATATATTCTTTAATTTTTAATCTAAGTTTTCGACGTCTTTCGAGACTTTTACTCTTTTTACGTTTTTCCATAACCAATTCTTTTTCTATAGAATCAATAGATACTTTATTTTTTGAACATATTTCTTCCAAAAAACTTTGAACTCTACTCCCAGCAATAGAGGCTTTCATATCGTCAGTTTCCATAACAGAGTCACCCATCGCAAGATATGCACGGAGACTCAATTCAGTTCTTAATATACACTCATTCGAATGTTCGAGAGATTACATCATTTTTCTAGAACATTCGATTGGAACGGGACGGACGCCTGGAACGCTCGGAACGGAAGAGTACGAAATCAGAAAATTTTTGGAACGCATTTCCGGTTGAAAAGACCAGCTCGCGTCTGAAAAGATTAGCTCGCGCCTCGGATAAGAACGTGATTGTTTATTGTAAAAGAGGTAGCTGATAAGTGCTGCTCTCTATGTTTTTTGTGTAATAAATGAATGTGAATTTTTTAACCGAACCTTTAAATGAATGCGAATTGTTTTCCGATAGTGATTCTTCTCAAGAAAATGTTGAAATTCCTGATCATTATTTGAAAGTATTTAAACAAATGAAAAATAAAGAAATGTGTTTTGATGGAGATGTATATTTTTATGAAACGAGTGAAATTGATAAATATTTAAAACAAAGATATAATGGTAGATTAAGTTATTTTAAGCATTTTAAAAGAGAAAACAACTTGATTTTTACTGATGAAGCGGATGAAATGTTTTTAAAATTTTTAGATTTTACGTATTTTGAAAAAATAAACTACTGTTATTTTATAAAGAAAATTTGTGATTTGTATAATATTACAAACACTTTAACCGAAAGGTTATCCCCTTTAACTCAAATGAAATATGAAAAAATATGGAATGAGTTTAATAAAATGGATTGTAATAAATGGAGCTCGTAAAAAAGTGTAAAAACTGTTTAACTACGAAATCAGTAAATGAGTTTTATATATATAATAAAAACGGAAAAATATATTTACAAAGTCATTGCAAATGTTGTGATTCCTTAATTAAATATAAGAAAATGACATGTGAATGCGGAATGCAATATTCATATACACATAAAAAGAGACATTTAAAAAGTAATTTTCATATTAGACATTCACCTTTAAAAATTGTTTCCTAATAAATGGAGCTTGCCTTCAAGTCAAAGACTATCGGTGAACTTAGAAAAGTTGTAAAACAACTGAAAATTAAACAATCTAGAGGTTGTATGAAAGAAGAATTGATTAGATTAATAAGGAAATACATTAAAGAAACAGGTGAATATAAACGTGTTTTAGTAGATTTATTAAACCTGGATGTTACCAATTATTTGAATAAATATAAAAAAATATTTATCAAAAAACGAGAAAAGCGTAATAAAATTAAAAAAAATATTTGATTCTTTTGGTTTAAAATTTGATAAAAATAGTAATGATTTTAAGGATAAATCAGATATTAAATCAAAACAAAGGATTTACTCCTTAAAAAATTTCTATGACTTGGATTATTTAAAAGAAAAATTTATTAACAATCCTAAAAAAAGAAATAACATAAAAATCTTTTGAAATGTCATAATTTGAGATTTGATAAAAATAGTAATAATTTTAAATGTATTCTTAAAAAATGTGGTATTTGTGGGAATTATTTCAAAAAATTAAGTTCTCATAACAATTGTAAGAGTCATAATTTTTCAACTTCCATAAGAGGACTTGAAGATATTGAGGAAGGTAAAAAAGCCTTTAAACAGAATAAAAACCTATTTCATTAAAGATAAACGTAATAAAAATGTAGTAGAATCTATGCTTGATTTCTTAGAATATTATCGTTATGCGATTAAGTATAAAATAAACGAACTTAGAAAATATGATAATTTAAAAGTGAATGTTCATATAGACTGTACGTTTATAAAAGAAGATGATAAATTACCAAAAAATTTTAAAATTCCTATGTATATCATAACAAAAACAAATGATCTAAATACCTTTTATGATTTTGTTGTGGATAAATTGATTGAAGAAGCCGATGAAATGGAAACAAAGGGATCTGGATGGACAGTTTTAGAGGTCACTTATTTAGAACTTAAAATTAATAAATATGACCCGTTAAATGCATCTTCTTATATAGATTTGCCGAAAGAACTTAAAAGTAAAAAAGGTATTATAAATGTTAAAAATTATGATAATAAATGTTTTATGTGGTCGATTTTATCCGCATTACATCCTGTATCGAAAGATGCACAAAGAGTAACAAAGTATGTTGAATATGAAAATGAGTTGAATTTTAAAGGAATTAAATTCCCTGTTTCTTTTAATGATATTAAAAAATTTGAAAAAAAATGAATGGTATATCTATAAATGTTTATTGTCATTATAAAAAAAATTAGATATATTATATTATACTAAAAATAAATATAAAAAACACGTAAATTTGCTTTATTTAACCGAAAGGTTATCACCTATCACCTTTAAAAAATGAAAAAAAGGAACATTATTGCTGGATTAAAGATTTAAATAAATTAATAAGGCAGCAAAAAAATAATAGTAAAACATTTTTTTGTGATCGATGCTTGTTAGATTTACATACCAGCAAAAAATTAAAAGAACACGAAAACGATTGTAACCGTAAGGAACCTTGTAGAATTAAATTGAATAATGAAGGTGAATTTATAAAATTTAAAAATTATAATCATTCTATGAGGTTACCATTTGTTATTTATGCAGATTTTGAATGCTTATTGAATAAAATAAGTACTTGTCAACCAAATCCTGAAATGTCTTATAAACAAAAATTATTAAGAATTTATAATAATTTATCAGAAGAAGATATAGATAATGGATTGTATAAATCAATTTTAAAAGATAGATATAAACTTAGTGTTGAAAAAATTGCTTTAATAGAATCAAATAGAATAAATAATAATAGAATTTAATAGAATAAAAAATCTTATTCACTTCCATATCAAAAGCATAATGCGATGGAATTTATCTATTATATCAAATACGAAAAAGAATATTTTAAGGAACCAGTTTATTATCATGGAGCTGATGCTGTGAAAAAATTTATACCTATGTTAAAAGAAGATGTTATAAAAATTGAAAACTTTATTAAAGAAAAAGAAGAAAAGTATAAAGATCTTGAATCAATGGTTGATTTTGATGAAAAACATTATAATCGGACTAATAAATGTCATATATGCGAAAAAGAAATAAATAAAAATGATAAAAAAGTAATAGATCATTGTCATTTAACTGGAAAATATAGAGGACCAGCACATAATAATTGTCATTTGAATTACAAAATTCCAAATTTTATTCCAACAATTATTCATAATTTATCTGGTTATGATGCTCATTTGTTTATAAAAGAACTTGGATTTGATGAATCTAGATTAGAGGTTATTCCTAATAATGAGGACAAATATATAACTTTTAGCAAAAAATTTGGAAATTATTTAAAATTAAGATTTATAGATTCGTTTAAATTTATGTCTTTTAGTATCGATACGTTACCAAAAATTTAAGAGAGTTACCTAATAATATTAAAGAAGATTTTAAAAAATATCCACCAAAAATAAGAGCTTTAAAATACAATAAATATTTGAAATCTGTATTTAAAGAAACTGCAAAACATTTCCCTGAAGATAAACTAGATTTAATAACAAGAAAAGGTGTTTATCCTTATGATTATATGGATTGTGAGGAAAAATATGAAGAAACTGAATTACCACCTATAAAAGATTTTTATAATCGATTGAATGACAGTAATATAAAAGATGATGATTATAAACATGCTCAAAATGTTTGGAAATCTTTTAATATTAAAAACTTAAGAGAGTATTCAGAATTATACGTTAAAACAGATGTTTTAATATTAGCAGATATTTTCGAAAAATTTAGAGATGTTTGTTTAAAAACCTATAAATTAGATCCCGCTTGGTATTTCACAGCTCCTGGTCTATCTTGGGATGCTATGTTAAAAAAGACTCAAATTAAATTAGATTTGATACACGACATCGATATGGTTTTAATGATAGAAAAAGGTATAAGAGGTGGAATATCTCAATGCTGTAACAGATATGCAAAAGCGAATAATAAATATATGAAGGAATATGATAAAAATAAAGAATCTAACTATTTAATGTACTTAGATGCTAATAATTTATATGGATGGACTATGAGTCAATATTTACCTCATGGAGGATTTAAATGGATTTATCCTAATATAGGAAATATTCTTAAATGTCCAGATGATTCAAAAAAAGGATATATATTAGAAGTTGATTTAGAATATCCAAAAGAATTACACGATTATCATACAGATTTGCCTTTAGCTCCAGAAAAGAAAATACCAGATGGATCTAAACAAGAGAAATTATTAACAACTTTGTATGATAAAACTAATTATGTTGTACATTATAAGATTTTAAAACAGTATTTAGAAATGGGATTAAAACTGAAAAAAGTACATAGAATTTTAGAATTCGAGCAATCCGACTGGTTGAAAAAATATATAGATTTAAATACTGAAATGCGAAAAAAGGCTACTAATGAATTCGAGAAAGATTTCTATAAATTAATGAATAATTCTGTATTTGGAAAAGCTATCGAAAATGTGAGAAAGAGAATTGATATTAAATTCTGCACCAGTTATAAACAAGCTAAAAGATATATTGCAAAACCAAATTTTAAAGGTAGAACAATATTTAGTGAAAATCTAGTAGCTATTCATATGAATAAAACAGAAATAAAATTAGATAAGCCGATTTATGTAGGAATGAGTATTTTAGATTTATCAAAACATTTAATGTGTGATTTTCATTATAATGTCATGAAACCTAAATATAAAGATCTTACATTACTTTATATGGATACTGATAGCTTAACATATGATATTAAAACAGACGATTTTTATGAAGATATGAAAAATATGATTAATTATTTTGATACATCTGATTATCAAGAAAATAATCCATATAATATGCCACGATGCAATAAAAAAGTATTGGGTATAATGAAAGATGAAAACAGTGGAGTGCTTATGAAATAATTTGCAGGTTTAAGAAGTAAAATGTATACAATAAAACTAGAAAAACAAAGTGTTGAAGAATACAATAATAATGAAAAAGTTACAGAAAAACATAAAGAAATAGAAACCAAAAAATCAAAAGGAGTTAAGAAAGATGTAGTTAAAAATAAAATATCATTTGAAGATTATAAAGATTGTTTATTTAACAAAAGAGATCATTATAGAACCATGAATCTAATTAGAAGCGAAAATCATGAATTGTATTCTAAACAAATAAACAAGTTAGCATTATTTGCAAAAGATGATAAAAGATATATTTTAGAGAATGGAATTCATACTTTAGCATTAGGACATTATAAGACGTTCTTAAAAAATAACTTTAAATAAATGGATGACTTGTTAGGTGATATCATAGCTTTAGACTTTACAAACGAAGGTAATCGTGAAAGAATTCGTTATTTGTGCTATTATTGTGATTTTTTGTTTGACCTGTACGAAACATATAAATATGATGATATCAAAAATAAATTAACAGAAAGTTTTGAAGAAATGACTGAATTAATTGAAAAGGAAGCAAATGAAGATATTAAATTGAATGGATTGGGTGTTTTATATACTATCCAAAAAAATTTATTTTGTTGGTAAAATGTTTTATAAGACGTAAGTCTTTCGACTTATAAAAATAGTTCTAAATAAAATGTATGAAGCTCTAAATGACATTAGAAACATCATCAGCTGTAATCATAAAATTTATTTTGAAAGTCCTTTAGGTGAAAAAATATGTAAAAGAGCTAGATTGTGTCAAGATTTACTCCAATTATATAAAGAATATGAATTTCTTGATCTTTTAAAATTAATGCAAACATATATAATACAAATTGAAAATTTAGTCAATTCCATTGAAGATAAGAAAGTGAAAAAATTAACTTTAAATCTCTATACGAATTTAAATATGATTTTGTTGACAAATTATTTATAAAAAATATTTCTTAATAAATGGAAGCTTTCAATAGACTTAAGCCACTTGTAACATATAGATTAAAAGATTTAAAGAGTGGCGAATATGTTCTATTATCTTTGAAAAAAATTCAATCTATGAAATATGGATATTTAGTTATTGCAAAAATACAAGTTGAAGGACAAGAAAAAGAATATTTTCTCCCAAAACATAAATCAAACATATCTGATGAAGCAATTGATATTATTAATGAAGGCCCATATATTTTCGGTTATAGAGGTAAGATTGATGGTAAATTTGACGATTGCTATATCAAGAAAATCGAATAGTGAAACCTTTCGGTTAATAATAAAATCACTTTTTTTGCGCCAGGTTGCGTTTTTATATTTTTTTATTTCAAATTTATCTTTTTTATTTCAAATTATTAAATCGAAAAGTTTAAGGTGAGCTTTAAGCTTTTACTTACAAATATTTTTGAGCTACTTTGCTTTGGCTAATTTTAAAAATAATTTTGATGAAAATATTACTTTCAATTATTTTTAGCTAATGATCTCTTTTTTCAATTATAAAATCATTTTTTGTGTTAAAATTTAAGGTGCGCTCGTACATGATACTGTTTTTCCTGTGTTATAAAAAAGTGGTTTCACACGTTTTTTTTAGCTATAATATTACGTTTTTGTGTGATTATATTAAGTGCGCTAGAACATAGGTTTTCTATCTACTTAACGCACCTCCTCCCGAAACACACACATAAATACACAAACCGCCTCTTACGGGTGCAAAAATTATTTTCCAATATATTTTATTTATGAATCTGATCTGTCAAATTTTTCAAGTAATTTCGAAAAAAAAATAGAAAAAATTAACTTGTCCCCGAAAGGGTAACAAAAATTATATAACTCTTGACTGTACTAAGCTTGAAAATAAACCAAATGATTGGAATATCCCTTATTTTATGCAGAACTGAACATGAGTATACACAGTAAAAGTAGGTTTGCCATTTTTAACTTTATTTTCGCATTTTGGGGATGAAGATCCAAGTAACATTTTCTACAATGAGTTTTCATCGAAAGTTCAATCAATATTAAGTAAACATTCTGTAAAATTAATATGGTAAATCAAATCTCTTACAAGATCTTAAGGATAAATAATATACCGTCAATATTATTAACAAAAGCGCCCTTAAGTTTTCGATTAAAATGCATATTTGTTGGAATACTAAAGTGAAACTGAGAATGTATAGCTTCGCAGGAAACTTAAAAGTTGTATGTTAAAAATTGTTCAACTGTCATAAAACATTAATAATTTTCAACCGTTTAGATAAAAAAAATATATTTTGTATTTTTTTTAAACTAAGGAAAAAATTGCACAAGTACGAAATTCACTTCACTGTAAAATAATGTTTTCAATGTTAAGATAGTGTAAAGATTTTTGTTCAATAATATTTTCGGACGTTATCGGAAAAACATGAAACAATTTAGTTTCATTTTACATTCAAATTCTACGCGGATAAACATACTCATTCGTTTAATTATTTGTTGCGATTAACAATATCAGCGCATATAGATTATAGTTACTCGAAAAAGTGACAAATACTGTTTTAAATCATCTAAAAACTTACATTATTTTTTATTTAAGATTCTTATATTTTAGGATTTATCAAAGCCTTTCTTTCTTGGAAATTATTTCTTCCTTTTTCCAAATTATCTTAATGCGCATACTAGATTCACATGCTCATACTTCAACGAGATTATCAAGCTGCTCAAGGAAATTTCTCTTTTATCATTGGTTTGTACGAAATGTTTTTCAATATTCAATATTTTTGACATGGAATCCAATATAAAAAAATCAGTAATATCCCGTATTTTACCATCGTCCTATATATAGGACAGCTCAGATTTGTCGAATTTTCATAGCCTATATCGCATTTTTTATTTATGTTCCGCTTCAAAAATATATTTTAAGATTGATAAGTGTTATTTATTATCTTTTGAAGTTCAATTTTGATCATTTTAAATTTTTTAAGAATATTGAATTTTTCTAATTTTTGCTACTTTATTTGACATGAATTATATTTTTCTTTTAAATAATTATGAGAAAAAAATACAATTTTTTTACAAAATACAAAACAATACACAATACAAAAAGAAGGTAACAAGCATGCTTGACAGAAAAATATTCAAGTATTTTATCTAAATTCGATGAACTGAAACCAGTTTTGGGTATAATTTTCTATAGCGAGAATCACATTTTACCCAAAGAAAAAAGTACTGGGGAAATTCTTCTGATGTTGGAACAACGCTTGTTAATCAAACAATGTTAAGAAAGTGGTACTTAGATATCCAGAGGTATTTATGCTTCAGTGACAATACTGCTATTGATTCAGGTCGCTATTAGAAAGTACGCCAAATTTACAACTTGTTGAATCAAGTTTCACAATGGTTTGGTGTGTTTTCTGAACATTTAAGTAATGATGAAAGAATAGTCCGCTATTTTGAAAGACATGGATGCAAATTGTACATGAAAGGAAAACCCACAATATTCGGATACAATCTAAGAATACTCTCATCTTTCAATGAATATCTTTCTCGTATTATGCCATATCAGGCAGTAAACCAATTCTAAAAAGAGTTGTGGCATGAATATGAAAAGAAAGAGAAGAAATCATTGGCCCAAACAGTCGTTGAAAATTGGATGTTTGTTGTTGAAACTTAAACTTTTTAGTTTGTGTGATCTTTTTGGCCCCCCCAGAAGCAAGCGCTCCTTTTCTATGGGTACAGTTAAGAAGAATAGAATCACAAAATGCACTTTAATAAAATTGCAGCTGTTCGATGGATTGACAATTGAGTTGTATCATTGATCACCAATTTTGAAGACAAAACAGGCTTTAAAAAAAGAACGAAGGGTGGAAAGCAGAAAGTAGATATACCGTATGTTGTTTCGCATAATTTATACAAAAATGGTGTAGATTTGTTGGAAAATCTCATAAAAACATATTTTTCATCCACGCAAAGAAAACAGTGGTATTGACCATTATTCAAATATGCATTTGAAACATCATTGGTTGCACTGGTTTAGAAACATTAAAAGCTTTTTGCTCCATAAAATGCTGTAGAATTCATCAAATGTCATCGATATATTACAATAGCTTACTTGGGATTGTGTGCACCTCAAAATGTTTCAAGAATGAGTTTGGGCATTCAAAAAAAATCCAGATTAATTCGAATTTCAAAGTGAACCCTTTCTAATAAATGGAAAACAACGCCAATGATAGCTTAAAAACTGTACAAGAAAACTCTTAACTATTTGTCAAAAATGTAATTTAGGATTTTGCTTTGAATGTTTACTACCATTTAATGTAAACCACGATGCTGGAGTGAAAAGTATGTAGTAGTGGATTTTACCATCGTCCTATATATAGGACAGCTTATAAAAATACAACCGATAAAGTTTTCTTAAGTTTTTTAACTTTGTACTTTTGCTTGATGTATCATTAGTCTGTGATAGAATTTTTTTGGAAAAATATTAATTTTTTCTTAATGTGGTAAAATATGGGATATTGTTGCAATTATCGAATTTTTGTGCTATTGTTGATTAGAAGATAAGAAGCCGGAAAGAAAGAAATATTTTAAGAAACATTATTCGGCATGCTGAGAATGAAAATCATTTCAAAGGAAGAAAACTTTTATTTATAAGGCGTTCCAAAATTCTTGGTTAAAACCTTTATGAGATGAAAGAATATACCGAGATGAGCACAAAATACCGCATAATTAATTAATGCTCGGAACTAAAGTTGTGAACCGCTAAAGGGTTGTTCCCAATGAACGCAGCAAAAGCGTTTTAATAATCAAAATAATTTTTATATTTATATTTTAAAGCAATATTATTAAATCTCCTTCGGCGACTAGTTTGTTCGCCGGCAATATTCCGATTGAATCTTTCATGTATAATTTGATATTTATGGTTCCCTTAACAAAGTAATTTAAAATTTCAGATTGTGATAGACATTTAAGAAATGCTCTTTCAGGAGCCTTGCATCTGTTCTGTTCGTTGTCTGCATCAATGTCTCTAATGGAGTCAAGTAACTACTTGAGTCATGAAACATCCAATTCCATGTTGTCAGCACCAACTTCACTTTCTTATTCCTCTTGAGAATTATGCATTTGATTTTTACTTTTAAATAGCTCGTCAGATTTTACTGCCAGCAACATGTTATCAGGATGAAAATATGCTGATTAAAACATAATATTAAACATTAAGATATTACTTTAGCTTTCAACAATGGAAAAGAAACACGCAAATAAATATTTGTTTACACCATTAAAACGGTTTGAATTACGTTACAACAATGGAAAGGAATGTTGTAAATTATTCCAAAAAATAATTTTAAAAATTTATTTAAATTAGAGAAACAATTGTTCAGCACCTTAATTGATATAATTGAAAATGTAATTTTTTACACTTTTGGTTTTTGTGTTGAAATATTTTCGAAAGTAATTAAGGAAAAGCACCAAACTATTGCATAATTTTTATTTAAATAATATCCTAATTAAAAATTTCAAAAAAGGGCTCCTAGGCGCACATTCCCACCCTCCCAAGTATATTTGTGCAAAATTTCGTAGCTCTAGGTCGATTATTTGAATTTTTCTGTTAAAATTAACTGTGTAAACTCACTCGGATGCTGTTTTTCGCTAGTGCATATGAAGCTGCAGTCTCGCACAATAACAGTTTTTAAATCCTCAAAACCCACTGCACAAGATTTATGTAACAACAACATTTGAAGGTAGTATCTATCAGTATCCCATATACTAACAACTGGGATTTTTCCAATTACATTATCCTAGTTTTCTAAGCACTGTTAAATAATAGTAATACTATATTTAAGGGATTAATAACTGACCTTCATATCTGTTAAGTATTAAAACTAAAAAAATCCAAATCATTCTCAGTGCAAAACAAAATATGCAAGCTAGAAGAATTGTATCTATACTTATAACGTTTTTACCAGCATACATAAAAGAATAAAGCACGTATAAAACATGCATACATCTGATTAATAATTATCTCTGCGGAATAAAACATGCAAAGTAAGCTTCAAAAGCAAACATTATGTTGTGTAGTAATTTAGGACCATTCGAAATTGTATTAGAAAGTGTGTAAAGTGTCAAAGATTTAAAGCTATAAAATGTGAAGTGCCAAAGGATCGAGTCCGTGATGCAGCGACGTTTGAAATTGTAGGTGTTGATCTTGCAGGACCTCTGTATCTAAGAAAAGGTCCAATGGCTTACATTGTCCTTTATACCTGTGCAGTGCATAGGGCTATACATCTAGAGTTGATCACATCCTTAACAACTGAAGTTTTTCTTCAATCATTAAGACGCTTTATTGCTCGTCGTGGAAGACCTACCATAATATATTCTGACAACGGCACAAATTTAAAGGCTGCAGAGAGACTTCTGCATGCACTGGATTGGGACGACATTCTTTCAAAAGCTGCAGAAGAGAAAATCCAGTGGTGAAAGGGAAAGATAATGTCATACCACTAGCTACCAGCAGTGGTAGGGTTGTAAAACAACCAGAACGTTTTGGAAACGTTATTATTCAAAATTGAATTTTGTATTGATATTTTTGTAGTTGTGATGTTTGTAGTTGCGTTGTAACTTATATTCATGTATGTATGTATTCTTTAAGAGTTGTATTTTTCTTGTGTCCCATTTTTTAAGTATTCTACGTTTGCAATTATTTTTGAGTGTCTCTGCATCATATCCACTTAAAAGGTGGGAAAGTGTTGCATCTGGCTAAGTGCTCTCTCCCCCATTTCTGATAATGGGTTCACCACCCCGTCGTTCGTGGCACATGCGCCTTAGGGGCGAGAATATGTACGATATACGTTGGGCGAGCGTAAGCTAAGCGTTGGATGTTAAGTGTATATATGTAAATATTCTGTTGCTGTGTTATTAAACATATTTAAAAGCATATAATCAGCCTACTTATTTTCAGCACCCTGGAATTTCTACGGTGGCGATAAGTATGAAGTGTAAGCCACAATCAGTATCTATTCAATGTGTTCAATGTGTGTATCTGTTAAGTCTTTGTTATGTGTTAATAAATCTTCTTTGTTACAAGACTGAGTCTTTGGCATTTGTATAGCTTTGATACTCACAATCAGTGATCGTATTTAGCTACTTTAGTTTGTACTCTATTGATATGGAATAATGAGCTAGATAGTTGCAGTGGATTATACATTTCGAGTAACTACAAGAGAATCTATCAAAAAGTCACTCGTGAGAGAAAAATTGGAGCAAAATTTCTCTTTTAGTATTAGAATCATTTACGAATAAAATTGAGAAGAATCTCTGTGTGTATCCGCCTACTTTGGAAATCGATTTTCGGCCCAATGTCAAAAATTTTTTTTATTGTCTCATCTTAAAGCTTATACCTTGTGGTTTTCAAACCTGTTTTTATTTTATTTCTACGGCACCCAGAAAGAAAACTAGAGCCTTTTGTGGAAACCTCGACTGCTGAAAACGAAAAAGGAAATACAACTATTGGGAAAACATTTTCAGTATTTTTAACCATATAATTAATATTATTTGTAATTTATTGTTTATTACAATCATTTATGTCTTTTTAATTATTTTTTCATGTTTGCACAAGAGAGTTGGATCTAGATTCAGAAAATTAAGAAATAAGTTCAAAGATCTGGGAGGCACGAGAAAGCTGACAGACAATTTTATTGATAAACTTCAAAATTGTTATGGGATAGCCATAAGAAGCAACACAAATAACTTCTATGCAATGTCCAGATCTGTACTGGCAACTTTTTTCATGTTCGTTCTAATAATTTTCAACATATGCATTTGCTGAGTCCGGCGGGCACTAACAATTATCACTCGCTTACCTGTATCGAAGTTGGTCTTGAAAAAACTAAATGGGTTAAAAAGAGTAAAATCATCCAGGAGGGGAAGAAAAAGGGTTTAATGTATAAATGCTGTGAATTTTAATTAAATTACTGCATAAATTTATACTTAAAAAATGTGTTTTTGTACTTTAAACGTGTTTTTCTCAAAGCCGAAAAAATTTCAGTGACATGATTTCTGAAACATTTTGTGTGATTCACTTTTCATACTTGGTATGCAGCTTTTATATGTCAGTATGTGTTAGAATAATCCCAAACGCATCATAACTTTGAATTGTATAGCCTGTTATTGAGTTGATAGTTGTGCATATAGTAGGAAAATTCTGTAGTATTCACTTCAAAACATATAAAAATTTATTTTTGAAATTTTTCATTGTTTCTAGTACATTCTCTAGACAAACATGTTTGAAGTATCCCAACATAATTTATTTGAAAAATTTTAATAATTTATTTTTCTTTTTTATGATGTGCGCAATATTTACATGCATTTTCGCAAAAATATTCAGGAAGATATAAAAGTTTTTTTTAAAAATTCCGAAGTATTCTCTCATGTTTTTTATAACATGCATAGTTTTCACTCAAATGTCACGAAACTTACAGAATACACGACAATATATTAGCGAAGCATTGAATGAAAATCAGAAATATATATTTTGATTATTGGAGAAAATATGAGTATTTGTTTAAATAATTTTTATGTGCATGCCTGAAAGGTAGCGCATTTTTTCTTTCACAACTTCAGAGCCAAATATTTAGGGCAGCATATAAAACAAATTCTTGTTCAGTACCGTAAAAACTTAGAAAGATTTTGGCGTTTTGGCCAGAGCTGTATTATTTTAAATTTCATCTGCTGCCTCCAGATGGCATTTGCGCACCCATGTCCTTATGTGATTTTGAATAGTTATCGTATGCCTGACCTCTCCTCCAAGTTTGTACAAGAAGTTCCGGGACACCCTGTACATTGGATGTCTCTTCCACTTCATGTCCGCCACACTGTTTAAATAAGCAAAAGCTTATATTCGCAGGGGCATGAAGTGGTGTTCTGTTACATTGAAAAAGAACGGCAACACGCCATCCAATATTTAAAATTAAGAGCCATAAATAATAATATACACAATACAATCTCTACCTCTAATCTCTATACTAATAAACATGAATGTCTGTCTGCCTGTTGTCGGTGTACAGAACAGACCATAGAACATATAGCTACCTAATATGACACAGAAATACTTTGGATGCTGAAGATGTGTACCTCGGAGTCGTTTTTTAAAAATTTTGATTCAGATTTAAATTATTTAAAAAGTAAACCAAATTTCACCGTTTTTTGCCAATAACTTAGGAAGGAATTGATGGAAAAAAATTGTCATGTAAAAGAGCAGAAAATTATCTTTCCAATGGTATCAATATTATTACTGTACAAAATGTTGTGTATTTTTTATAAATTATTAAATTCATCAGAATGTTATAGTTATTTGGGTGCGAGAGTAAGTGGGGGGGGGGGCAAAGAGGTGTTTATCAACGTTACATTCTAGCGCGGAACATCAAAACAAGCTCACTATCGAAGAATGCTTAGGCCTAAACGATATGTTAAGAAGGTTAAATTAGAATTAGTTATTATTTGTTAGAATCATATTATTAGTAATTTGTTTCTTAACAGTTTATATATACTAAATTTTTTAGTGTTTGTGTATGTTTGTTTAATAGTAGATTGATCCTGTGTATATGTCCTGTGTAGATGTACGTATGTTTTATACACAGAGAGTAGTAATTATTGTAACATGTAAATTTTGTTTGCCTGAGAATGATAATTATACAATCATATCTTGCATGTTTTCATAGTTGTCATGCTATATGATTTAGTTAATTAATATTGAGCTACATAAAATTT
>BGPR01011362.1:0-35957 GCA_013235015.1 Araneus ventricosus
AGAGATGGGACTACAATTCATGATCTTTCTAGAAGATTCCTTTTGTCGGCAAGATTAACATGTCAGGGAAACAACTTTACCACTTCATAACAATATGCACATTGCTTACATGCATTTTGATAAAGATAGTACATATATTCTGGAAGATATGAAGGTTTTCTTAAAAAAATTCTCTAAATTTCACTGCATGCTTTTTTGCTTATAACATGCAGAGTTTTCAACCAAACTCAGGGGTGATTGTGTTCCGGTATTTTACCGGAAATCCAGTATTTCCTTTATCGTTAATACCGGATTTCTGGTATTTCTGATAAATCTATTTTTTAAAACTTAAAAGAGTGCCAAAGACTCAAACTACTACGGATTCTCCGTAGTTTCTACGCAATTTCGGCTTTTTCTACAAATTATAATCCATACTACGGAGTTCTAGGATGAAATGTTTTATTTAAAATATAATTAGAAGTCCTAATTTTCACTTTCTTAAAAAAATAATTTCATGATTAATTACTTTTGTAGTAATATGAGACATTTTTATAAGAAATATGAAAAACCAGGGGAAAAAATTTAGGTTTAGTGGAAAAAAATGTTTTTTCGTATATTCTTGTTTGCTTTGGATTATGCTGAGTCAATCCAAATGATTTTTTTAGACAATGCCATACCATAACTAAGAATAATTGCCTCACTTAAGAATGGTCCCATAAGAATTTATATATATATATATTCATTAGTGCTATTCATACAAAATGTTATTATATTTTTGATATTGTTTTGTTATCAATTTTGATGGTTTCTTTTCATGTGTGTTATAGAATGTTATTGAAAACTTGTGAACTAAGACAAAATAAATTAAATCGATTTCTTATGTGAAAAAAGCATATTAAAAATTGCATGCAGAAGTTGAATCTGCACCGTAATGAATGAATACATATCCGTTCCCTACACATAATTTTCCTGCTAAAATTTCATGTATTTTTTCATGAAGCCGCAATCGCCCCTGCAAACTCCTTTCGCTTTTCAAGTCTTTCACGGAATTCTCCATTCCTCTATTAACACAAGATATTGTAAGATTTCTCTATGACGCTGTTCTATATTATAAATGCCGCACAGTATTGTCTGGATATCATAGCAATATCGTAGAGCATCTTTGTGTGTGCTAAAAAGGTCCCAATTCTGAAAACTTATCCCACCCTATGTTGAGCGCATTTCCTTTCCTTCAAGTGTAATCCATGTGATTTAAGACGGTTTACTAGCAGCTCTTGCCCCCCTCTGGACGAGTTTGCGGCCAGCACCCACTTTGCTGAGCTCTACCCTTGCCACCTCACTGCTTCAAGGCTCTCAGCCACTACTTTTTTCAGTTTTAAAGACTGCATGAAGATCAGTGGAAGAGACCATAAAACCACAATAGATTTCATATTCTTTGTAGACAACAAATTCCTCTAAAATTGTAAAATCCGTAATAATATAATAAATGTGAAAGTGTGTGTCTGTCTGTTACGCTTTCATGGCCAAACTGCCAAACCAATTTGGATGAAAATTGGCAGAGTTGTAGCTTGAAACCCAAGAAGGGTAACTATATGTGGCATGTTTGAACGTGTCCAGCCCACTAAACGTCTACATCGGTACCAAAAACTTATACAAAAGTGTGTTAGCATATATAAGCAATTTACCTAACTATAAGAACAGACACATGTACAGTACATTCCTGTTAGTCGCCCAATTATGTATTGTCAACCATCAGAGCTCTTAATTTCCCCTTTCTACATATAACGAAACATTTGCATTCGTGAATTTTAAAAAATTAACAATTCAAATTCTCTGCGCACGAAGTCGCGGGTAACAGCTAGTCTTTCAATAAACCTCATCTAGTTCTAAAATAATAAATTTTTCTACAAATTTTTCACGTAATTTGGAATAAAAGTCTTCAGATCCATAAATACAGAAGGAAATCGCCCTAACTAAACAGTTTCCATCACCTACAATAGGTATTTTACAATATTTTAGACACACCTTTGTGATGGAATTGTTGGGATCTATATATTTAAGATAATATTGTAAAAGCCTCAGACAGTTTGCCAGCCCCAACCACCAGATCTATTTCGACATTTTTTTGCACTTGAGAGATTATGACGTCTAGATATGTCATAAATATTTTCTTCTGTCCCCCCCCCCACCATTTTCAAACGAAATCGAAAAAACGCTTCTCCTCTGTTCATTGTCTGTGGGTAAACATTGTAGAAATTCTCCGGCCCCAACCACCTAACCGATTTCGACAATTTTTATTTTATATGAAAGCTTATGACGTCTAAATATGTCATCAAGGGTCGCCTGCCCACCACCACCCATTTTCGAACGAAATCGAAAAAAACTCTTTCCCATTCTCTATGGGGGAGAACTTTTGGACAGTTTGCCAGCAACAGCCACTCGACTGATTTCAACAATTTTTTTTAATTGAAAGGTTATGACGTTTAGATATGTCATCTTGGGTCAACTGCCTTCCATCTCTCCATTTTTGAATGAAAACGAAAAAAACACTTCTCCACTATACATTCTCTATCTGTTTTTTATTTCTTTCAAAAATGGGGGCTGGTGGGGGAGGGGCAGACGACCTTTAATGACATATCTAGACGTCATAAGCTTTCATATGAAAAAAAAAATTGACGAAATCTGTAGGGTGGTTGTTGCTGGCGAACTGTCCAAAGGTTTTTCCCCATAGAGAATGTACAGTGGGAAAGAGTTTTTTCGATTTCGTTCGGAAAATGGGGGGGGGGGGGCAGGCGACCCTTGATGACATATCTAGACGTCATAAGCTTTGATATGAAACAAAAATTGTCAAAATCAGTCGGGTGGTTGAGGTTGGCAGTCTTAGTGAAGAATTGTTTACCAAATTATTTTAAATATATAGATTATACGAAACTTACAGGATACTTTTCAATATGTTAGAGAAGTTTTGTATTAAAACTTGAAGTAAATGCTTTGAATATTAGAGGAAACATGAGTATTTGTTGTTAAATAATTCTTCACTGCACATGTGCGAGACATAGTGTAATTTTTCTTGAGTAACTTCAAAGCCAGATATAGAAGGAAACTTAAATAAAAATTCCAGGTGAATGCCATTAAGATTTAGAAAAATATCGGCATTGCAGTGGGCAAGATTTCTGCTTCTCTCTAAGAGAAACAAAATGATGAGGGCTTTTCCAGAAATTGAAATATTTTAACTTGAATCTTTGGATAGTAATCTGGGAACAGCAATTTAAATCGGTAGTATGCAAATTATTTTCGTTTCCGACTCCCTCAGTTAGTGTAAAATTTTTCGACCGTTTTTTGAAGAAAATCCTTATATTTTTTATTGTCAAATAAATTTCTTTGAATTTAGTGACCTACAAAAAATTTCTTGCAATCCCCAGAGGGGACGCAACCCACAGTTTGAGAACCACTGATTTAAATTATGTATTTTATTTATAAGTATGCCTTGGTATTCAGCATATTCAATCTTTATTAAATTCTATAGAATTATTTGAAAATTCAAGTTTAAAAAATGATTTGTTTCAAGCAGCAGATGATCCAACTTCCAGATGCTTGAAGAGATTTACCTTAAAACCTAATTGTTAGTACGAGTTGTTCGTCATTCAGCAGAAAGTTGCTTTTGCTGTAGTTGTTTTGGAACTCCTGTTATTTTGAGGTTGAATTTCAGAATTGAAGAATAAGATTTTTTCTCTATTATTCTTCTTGGTTATTCTATACTTATAAAAGGCAATGTTTGTGTGCGTGCGATGTCCAGACGAATCTATCGCACTTACAGCCTTGAAATTTGGCACACAGGTAGTCTTAATGGTGACTTGAGGCACCTCGAAGCTGGAATTTTAAAATTTTATCCAGAAAGTTTTTTATTTAAAATTTTGTATTGTTTTGGGTGATTTTTCGCACTAATTTCTTAATAGCATGGCTTCAGATAATTGTACAAAAAAAAAAAAAATAGATACACCATCGGAAAGAGCAAACGATTTCCATTCTAATAAAGCTAGTTTTGAATTTCTAACTTAATTTACTGAATTTTGAGAAATTTAAAACAAAATAGTCACTTTCTCCTTATATTTTTAATTGTCAGTTTTTATTTCCTCTCATCCGACGTTCTAATAAAGCCATGATTTTCAGTTTTTTTTGTGGTAACAACAGAAATATTTATCTCTCATTTAAAACAAGAATGGTTAAAATATCTTTGTCCGTTCAATTTTAATAATTTTTTTCCTTAAAGGGATAAAAAAATTATTTTCGAATGAAGAACTATTCCGAAACAGCCAGTTTCTACCTGGCTATGTCTAGCGCCATCTTTCGGAATTATTCCCTCTTCACTTTTTAGCATGTTTCGCTAAATTAATAAAATATATAATAATAACGAATAATTTGAAATCATTTCGTTGGATGCAAGGGTTTAGTCGTAAATTAAGCAGTGCTGGAACATTCTGACATGGGCGATAAGTTGGTTTTGAACTTCTAACGTAATTCGCTGAATTATGAGGAAAAATTTTCCGTGATGAGCTAAAAGAGTTTCTTTAACATCTGTGAAATGTGCCATGGCTTTTCGCTGTCAAACTCGAGGGGGGGGGGGGGGGTAGCGAAGGGTTACTGAGTGACCTTGAAGGTCACTGTACTGTGGTTTTCGATCCAGAGAAAAGATTGTATTGCATCAGTCTAGCAGATAAACAATTGGCAAGCGATTCTGTTCTAATAAAGTTTTTTTTAATTTCTAACGTAATTTACTGAATTTTGAAATTTTAGAATAGTCAGTTTAACCTAAAAACTTAATTTTGACTTCAATTTTTTGCATCTGCCGTTCTAATTTTGTTATAAATTTGAAATTTGTTGAAGTAATAAATATATTGTTTTCGTGATTTAAACAAGAATGGTTAAAATTGAGACAGTGCTTGAATTTTAATTAATTTTTTTGAAGTGTTAAAAAAATTTAGTTTCAAAATTCCTTCACGATTTTCGTAATCAAGATTACATATTTTCCCAACATGCATTAAATGAAACCTGCGTCCGCCTTGCTTGTTAAGTAGGACAGATCATCCTTTAATTTGTTTGTTTTATACTGTTTGATATCAACACATATTGATATCTAGTTAGAGAGACTAGAAAAATGAAATATAACTTCAAGGCTATTTGCATAATGTGGCTTCAAAGTTTATGTATCATTAACATCTAAGTAAAAGTCATATAGAGAGAAAAATAATGAAAATCAATATTTGTATCTTTTGTTTAAAACTTTTCGTGTCATTTTGGGATTTTTTTTTCATTTTGTTGAAGTTGATTCCACAAGCAACAGCGTATGTACTGCTAGTTTTAAATAACTTGTATTTTTGTAAGAAATAACTGTTTCCTTCACCCTACACGATTCTCTTCACAACAGTATATTTGACATGTTTTAGTTACTTATTTATTTATAGTTATTTGATTGCTGATTTATTTTGTATGGAATCTTTAATATGGAGATATTTGAATCTGAAAATGTATAAATAAATGTGCAATATTTTCTATTGATATTAAACACATTGCTTGCACTATTTGAAGTTTTTGCTTAAAAACATTTTGAATATATTGTAGACCCTGAAACTATGCTAGTGATGGAGTATGTGGATAATGGCAGCTTGTTGTGTCACTTACAGTCGTTCAAAATTAAGGAGAATAAAGAAAGTAAGAAAAAGTTGGAAAATGAAGACCTTTTAAGATTTTCTCTTGGTGTGGCTGAGGTAACTTACTATTGTTTTTTTAGCCTCTTAACGGTTATACGGCCGTCATATTGACCTGCTTCGTATTATCGCATTTTTAGGCTTTATAATTTGACACGAAAATTACATATAATCCATAAGAATCTCAACTATTCTATGCCTTCTGAGATGAATGAAAATGACAGCCCTTTTCCAAAACAGGAGGGGTTATCTTATTAGATAGCAAAAAAAAAAAAAAAAAATGCGTCTCTTAAGGGGTGTTCAAAACTTTCTAATCAAGTAAATTTAATGTACAATACAATAAAATATGTGTACCTTTTTATTTAAAATTTTATATGTATTCTAAAACATTATATGAATCTAGTTAATGTATACACTACTGGCCACAAAAGTATAGTGAGATTTGTAAAATGCAAAACATTTAGAGGTAAGTTAAATACAATGGTTCACAATCATTTGCGGAGAATTGTGGGAACACACAATTTGAAGTGAAGATTTTGTAACAAGGACATTTAGGGGACATCCACAAATTAATTGAAGACGGAAATTATTTGGGCTCGCCCCATTTCACAGGAAGCTGATAATGTTTTGAAACTTTCATCAATCTTTTTGCTTCTTATACACATTGCTTACATGCATTTTCATAAAAATATGATGAATATTCAGGAAGATAAAAAGGCTTCTTTAAAACATCCCGAATTTTTTGCTTATACAGTAAAAGCTTAACTAACCGGCATGCTCGGGAAACGCCGATTTCCGGATACCTGAAAAGTCCGGATAGTTGAGTGTGACAAGAAATGTGGGGTGGGGGGAGGTACATTGTAGCCTTTTTTTTAAAGATTTTTTCGGCCAAATAATTTGTTTTTGTCATTTTGAAATGTGCATTAAATATAATTTTTAAGAATACTTCTGTATCTTCCATAACATTGTATTTACAAAACATATTATGAAGATTTTAATTTAACATTGATGATAATTTTAAAAAGTATGATCTGTAGCCAAATTTTTACCGTAAATATATAGATTGTAAAAATATAAGCATAAAAACAGCCGATGAAGCTGAAAAATATTCTATTTACCAATCTGGAGTACCCCCCCCCCCAGAAGAGCTTTTTTTTGTTTTTACCGATTCTGTCCCTTTCCTTTTTTTTTTGTTGATTTCGTTTTTAGGTCTTGTTTTTCAGCGAAAGGTGAGGACCTTTTATTATTTTTTTTGCTTCTCACTTTTGCACCTCCCCTCCCCCTAAAATGAGTCTGTAAATCACAGTACTGTATATTGGGTTTTTTCCCCCTTCTACGCCCCTCTGTGTGCAATGAACGTTGCATTCCAGAAATAAATTGTCCTCGTGAATGGAACGGCGCACACTATATTTTGGCGCGCAGATGTAAAATTTTCCGAAAAACTCATTTTCTGATTTTTCCGGTTAGTTGAGCTTTCTGGATACTTGAATGCCGGATAATCAAAAGTTTACTGTAACATGCAGAGTTTTATGCCAAGTTTTGCGAAAGTTACTGAATACTTGGCAATATGTTAGAGGCTCATTGTATTAAAATTTGAAGTGAATATCTTGAATATTAAAAGAAATATGAGTATTTTTAGTAAATAATGCTTTACTGCTCATATGCGAAATATAGAGTAATTTTTTTTTTTTTCATAACTTCAAAGCCAGATATATATGACAACTTATATAAAAATTCCATTTCACTACCATTAAGATTTAAAAAGCTGTCAGAATCGCAGCCAGCAGAAGTTCCGTTGTTGTCTAAGAGAAGAAAAAAATGCTGAGGGGTTTTCCCACAAATCAATATTTTCTAAACATGAATCTTCGAACAACAATATTGAATTTTATAAAAGTTGAATATCCTGAGTACCCATGTGTACTTATAAATTAAATGCGTAGTTAAAATTGCATTTTGACGATTAATTCTCGAAATTCAGGTTAAAAAAAATATTAATTTGTGGAAAACCCCTCATAATTTTTTTTTCTCTTGGAGAATAACAGAAATTCTGCTGATTGCAATGCTTACAACTTTCTAAATCTTAATGGTATTGAATGTGAATTTTTATATAAGTTGCCCTAGATACCTGGCTTTGAAGTTATGGAGGGAAAAATTACTCTATATTTTGTGCATGCACAGTAAAGCACTATTTACTAAAAATACTCATAATCCCTTTACTATTCAGTGTACTTACTTCAAGCTTTAATTCATTGCTTCTCTAACAAAATTTCAAGTATTCTGTAAGATTAAAAAAGAATTGGCATAAAACTCTGCTTGTTATATTTATGCAAAAAATATGGGATGCTTTAAAGAAACCTTTTTTTTCCTGAATATTGATGATATTTTTATGAAAATACATGTAAGCAATATGCATGAAGTAAAACGTTTGATGAAAATTTGAAAACATCATCAGCGTCCTGTGAATTGGGGCGAGCCCAAACAATTTTGGTCTTCATTCAATTTGTGGACAGTCCCCTGAAGTAGTGTAAAATTATTTTAAGATATACTTTTATGTTATTTTAACTAATGTTGTTAACTTAAGTTATTATCTTTATACAAGATTCTTTAAATGCCTGCTAAAAGGAACATTGTGACATTTTTTGTGTATTTTTGCCAGATTTGTAATGAGCTATTATTCATTTAATTATATGGATATTCATTTAATTACATGGAAGCTGCCATTGGATAGTAGCGGCTCGTCATGTTCCCTTCAGCAGTCGAATGAAAAAAAGGAACCAAAGTTGGAACTTAAAGAACTTTTAAGATTTGCTCTTGGTGTGGCTGAGGTAACTTTACTGTTTTTTTGCTTTGTTCAAAACTCTCTACTTGAGTAAATTTATTGTACAATACATTAAAATATATGTTCCTAATTATCTAAAATTTTATATGTATTCTAAAACTTTATATGAGCATAATTGGTAAATATAATTATTTTAAGATACACTTTTGTGTTGTGTTGTGTTATTTTTATATAATATTCGTTAATCCTTTCAGTGCCAGTGATGCCATTTGGAATCATCATTTTTTTATATTTTTTTATTTATTTATTTATTTTTTTTTTTTGTTTGTTTGCCATCTAAACCTTCCTCTGATACCAAATGGACATCATTAAATTCTTTGCATTTTCCTCTTGTGAAATATATTTTTTATTCTTATCAATAAATGGCTGCACTATCGATTTTATCTATTCAAAAATTGCCTTTTTGAACTTCACTTCATTCAGTGAAAAAAGTCGAAATAAAAATTAATTTTAACAATTTAAATGAAATTATATGTACAATTTCATTCTTGTTATTTTTAAATATGTTAAAATATTTTATTTTATTTATTTATTTATTTTTTATTTATTTATTTATTTTTTGTTTGTTTGTTTTTCCCTTGAGCTTTCATCTTAGGCCCAAAATGAGTGCATTTCTTGAATTTAAGAATGAATAATTCTATGCTTAGGACTGAAAAGCTTAAATGCCTGCTGAAACAAAGTATTATGAAATCAGGGTGCGTGCAGTCATGAAAAGTGCTTAAAAACTGCTTATTTTTTATTTTCGTTTTAGAAGGCCCTTAAAAGTGCTTACTTTTTATTCAATTTTATTTGTATAAAGTGCTTATTTTTTATCATGGTGCTTAAAAACTCATTATTTTTATGAAGATGTTACGAGTTTCCGAGCAAGTACTATTTTATGTATAAAAGTAATTGAAATTAATGATTTAACATTATAATTTTGTACCTAAAAATCTTGTTGCATAGGGTTTTTTTTTTCTGCATGTAGGATTGTTTTCCTGTAACAAGTTAATGAGAATATATTCTAGTCATGACAGTAGGATAAGTACTAAATTTCTCTCCTGTATATTTTATTACTTAAATCCTGTTAAGTTAAAAGAAGAAAAAAAAAAAAGATGATCATCGGCATTAAAGATTTTTTGAGTCCTTACTTTTCCCCTTAAGATGCTTATAAAGTTCTTACTTTTTTTCTACAAATTTGAGTACACGCCCTGGAAATGTTTTGTGTATTTTTAACCAATTTGCAATGAGCTTTTATTCATTTAATTAAATAACATGATTAAGGAATGAAAATAGCAACAAATCTTTGTTTTCAGGACATATTTGTATTTTTTAAGAAAAAAAACTTTGAAAGGAATAATTTATCCATGAATCACTGTTTTTATGCAAGAAATATTTCTAGTGTTGAAAATATTGATATATTTATTTACGTCTATGTTTACTTTATAGTTAAAATCATAGAAATCAAGTTTATTTCAGCCATTTCCTTCTTAATATTATCACGTTCTTTTCAATTAAAATTCTGTTTTTTCAGGGAATGGAATATTTAGAAACTCAAAATATTGTCCACAGAGATCTTGCAGCCAGAAATATACTAGTGGGATCTAATGATGCTATTAAAATATCAGATTTTGGACTTGCACAAGAGATAAAGGATCATTATTACCGTATGACGACAGATCGAAATATACCTATTCGATGGTACGTAATTACATCTAGGTTTCTTTTCTGTGGAAGTGATTATTTGCAGGTACTGTATCTATGGATAAAAATTTGCAGGTACACTGTACTTGCGAATTAAAATTTTATTTGCAGGTTTTGCAAGTTCATTATGCTTTTGTAGAAATTTCAAATTCTTTGTAATTGGAATTATTTATGAGTAGAAAGGTGTTGGGAATAAATTAAATCTTGCCCTTTGTTTATTGGCAGCATCAGCAAAACGACAATTTTAAAATCTTGCTAGCTCTAGTTGGTCAGCAGTGTGATCGACACTAACTGGAATGATATGCTGATACGAATTAGCATGTCATTGAAGAAGATGTAGTTTTCTTAGTCGCCACACATATATAAAGGTGATATTGATTTGCTTTTTTTCTTCTGGAGAAGATGTAAGTGTGTCGCAATCAGTTATAAGTATTCTATATGCTAAGTATTGTTTTATTATTTATCATATGTTATGGTTGCAAGTAGCAACCATGTTTTGTCATAATAAATTTCAAGTTAAAATGTAAATTGTTTCCATCATTTTTGTAGATCTCTATCTTTAGAAAAAATTAAATTTATCAATTCAGGTTAATTTTTCACAAGAAAAGGTTAATGCTATTTGCGAGAATTTTCAGTGTTTCATCAAAGACATACAATGCTTTTGGTTTCTATTTAATTTGACTTTTTTAGTGCTGCTCCTAACTCTGTTAATTTGCTAGAGACTATATATTTACTGAATTTTTAAGTGATAAAATTGAATCGGTTAGTAAGGTATCAATACAAATCAAATTTCCAATCCTGATGAGTTCCATAAGCTCAAAAGTTGTCTCACAAATTTTTAAAAACTCTTTACAGTTGTCAGAAATTCAATGTCAATAGCTTGAACAGGGTTCGTGCGCGTCCTTAAAAGTCCTTACTTTTACATTTAGTCCTTACAAATCCTTATTTTTATGTCCCATTTTTAAAAAGTCCTTACTTTTTACTCTGCCATTATTAAAAAATTTAAAATTTCACCGATTATCGTTTTTCTAATTCCTCCTTCTCGGCGGCTCTAATCTTAGTCGACGTGGCTCTTGCGGAATGGGGGGAGGGACGACACGGCTCACGTTCTACAAATCCATATCCATCGCATACACTTTGGGAAATAAGGGAAGAGTTACAGATGGCCTTTATTGGTCCATGGTTCCATAGGAATGATTGTCAAAAATGTGATTACCATTTTTAGAACAGTATCAAAGTGATAAACCTTTACTTCCATTTTTGCCAGTGATGTTTTTAAAACTTGTTAATGATTGCATTCAACATTTCAAAATTTTGAAACCAGAGAATGAAAGAATTGAGAAACCTGAGACTTTATGCAAATTCAACTTCAGTGACCCAAACTTGTATAGTGATGAAAATTAAGTCTATAATGACGAAAATTAAGTGGATTCGCTGCAGAGCAACTACTAAAATAAAAGATAAAAAATAAGGAATTAGCAGACAATGATGTTTTCACACTCAGACAGGATAGTCGGGAAAACATCATAACAATGATAAAACATTTCATGCAGAAATGGTCTGTGAATTACGCACTAGTAAGACCTGCGATTTATATTGATCCTCAAGTAATGGCTGGATATCCCAAAAAAGCACAGGAAAAAATGAAAAAGGAATTCATTGTGTTGTTGCAAAATAAATGTATTTTGGAAAAGGATTGTAACGAAATTTTGTTACTCTATGCAGATTTTCTGTTGAATATTGTAAAGCCAAATTCGTTTGAATTTACTTCTTTCAATCCAAAGACCTTTACCCTTGATACTTTTTTACAAACTTATTTTAGCAATAATCTTTATGAAAAAGTTTGGAAGATTATCAAAATGGTATTAATACTGTCACATGGACAATGAGTTTTTTCGGTGAACAAGGTCCTGGAAACAGAAAATTTAAAAGATGCTTCATATATTTCCCAGCGTGTAAATCATGAATTTATTAAGCTGTCTGGGGCTACTTATGACTTAAGAATTACTAAAGAAATGAGTACGGCTGCTACCTCAGCTAGAGCAAAATACATATAGTATTTAGAAAGTGAAAGATCCAAACAAAAGACTGAAACAAAACAACTGAAATGAAAAGCTTTAGAGGAGGAAATAATTAAAAAGAAAAATGAATGTAAAATTTTTTTTAAAAACCAAACGGACCTACACCAAACAAATGAGAAAGCAAATGATTTAGCTAATGAGGCTGGAAAGTCAATGACATAAATTTATTTATTCAATCGCATGAACTAAAAAAAAACGATTTCTGAAAAAGAAATACCTTGGATGTAAAATTGAATGAAAAAAGTTTGGAATTAAAAGATATTTAATTTGATTACCAGTTTCATAGGGGTTTTTTTCATCAATTTATTAACTCATATTTTTAGGAGTTTTGTTGTGCTAAATTTGTAATGTATCTTCTATGTTTTATATTATACTTTATCATCTAATAGATTGAATTTGCAAAAATGAGACATTTTATTTAAAAATGCGTGCAACAATTTGTTAAGTTGATTCAATTTAGAGGTCCTTATTTTTTGGTTTTTTTAGTCCTTGATAGTTCTTGATTTTCTTTTAAGGAAATGTGTATGAACCCTGTTGAATTTGCTTATAACCCCACTGACAGAAAGCAAATTTTCATTGAAAAAATGCAGCATTAACTACCATTAAAATTTTTAATAAAATAGAGGGCCATAAACAGGAAACTAAATAATCCTGTATCAATGCATACCACGGGCAAGTGGCATAGTTGTGAAGTGCTGGCTTACTAATCTAAAGGACATAGGTTCAAATCCAGCTGCATGACTAATCTGTTTAAGATTTGGATTTTGGCTTATAATTTTTTAAAGTGATGTGTATAAAATTTCTTGTGAAAAATTAACCTAAATTGATAAATTTAATTTCTCTACAGAAAGAGATCACACAAATGATGATGGAAACAATTTACATTTAACTTGAAAGTTTATTTTAGCAAAACATGGTTGATGACTTGTAACCATAAATAAGATAAAGAAAAACATTGCTTAACAGAACAGAGAACTATGGAACGCTCGTTTCAGCTTGCGACACTCTCACATGTTCTCGAAAAAAACTTCAAACCAGTATTACCTTTATAAATGTGCGGCGATCAAGAAAAATTACATCTTCTTCAATGGCATGCTATTTTGGATTAATCAGTGATTCGAATCAGCATATCATTACAGTTAGCATCCATCGCAATGCTAACCCACTAGAGCTAACAAGATCATAAAATTGACGTTTTGCTGATGCTGCCAATAAAAAGAGGCGAGTTTTAATTTATTCCCAACAAAATTCAATATACTGTATTCAATTTTGCCCTTTTTTCCGAACTTAGTTAATTTTCAGAAATATTTAAAATAACTTCCATTTTTACTTCTTCCCTCCTCTGCAATACTTGCATATATTCTAAATTTAAAAATGTATGACTATTTGTGTCAAGACTTTTTCAGTTCCTCCTACAGAAGTAAAATTAAATTGAATGAAAAATGAACAGAATGTTCAGCATCTATAAATAATGTTTTGTCCAAAGGTACAATGCCTGCAAATCACATTATCACCCCCCAAAAAAGCAGTATCTTATAACACAGTTTTCAACAATGGTTTAGAAACAACCATATAAATATTTGTAGAGAAAAACAAAATGGTTTGATTCTAAGCCAATGAAAAATGTTGGTGAGAATAATATTTAGTCTTTTAAAAAAATTATTAATATTGGGAAAAATATTCATGACAGCTTAATTTTATTTTTAAATTGCAAATAATGTTTTATACATAGGTACTTTATCTGCGAATAACACTATTATTATTTTTAAATTAAATATTGTACACCAATATTGCATTAACAGCATGCCATCTGCATCCAAATGTCTTTGAAAATCTATTTTATATGCATATCTAAATTTTTAATGATATGAAAACTTCTTTATAATTATCTCTTGGATATTATAATTTCATATGAAGACACTGCACAAGATTTTGTTCCAAGGGAATATTCATATCACCTTCCATTAATTTCCTCCTGACAATCGTGAAAAGAACGAACTGATGAAAATATGGAAGTGTTCTACAATGTATCATATTCACTGAATATCTATCTAAAATAACTATCGCCATTTAAAGAATTCTGTGAGTGCTTACCTGTCATGAGCAGCACCAAAAAGTTTAATTTCAATTGCAATCACAAATTTCCAGCTTTTTCTTTCTGTCCTTATTTTTTTTTTTTTTTTGTATTGCATTTTGATTTTCAATCTGAAAGAATTCTTTAAAAAATTTAAACCAGGAAAAGGTCTTCTTTTTCAAACAAATTTTCCTTAAAGTAAAGGCATGCATTCAATCAAAGCAAGTGAAACAGTGCTTTAGTTAGCAAATTAATTGTCTTCTCATATATTATATAGATGTGTGTTACAATTTTTCTTTTGAAAAGTTTTAGAAAAGTGATTGTGTTTGCGTGGCCCTACGAACAGCACCAGAATGGATTTCGCATTGAACAAGTGCTTCCTTACTGACCAAGTAACTAAAGCTGAAATAGTGTGGTGTCTTCATAAAGTTATGACACATTTCTCCTTATGTTCAAATTCAGACTTGCCAGATATTTGTAAACTCATGTTTTCGGACAGTGAGATAGCTAAAAAAAATTCAAAATGAAAAAAAGATAAGACATATACAATTTGTTTTGGATTGGCTCCTTTCTTTATAAATGAGTTAACAGCTGTTCTTTCCTCTTTAGAATCATATGTTATTTGTTTTGACTAATCTTTAAGCAAAGTTGTTCCAAAGGGTCAAATGGACATACGTGTCAGATTTTGGCAAAAAAATGTGAATGCTGCTATTTAGTTTTTCTTGGGTATTCTGGTGAAATATCATTATCAAATGCTGTAAAAAGTTATATTCCATCATCAGATATAAAGAAAGTACTTCAATTATCTATGGATGGTCCAAATGTTAATCATAAATTACATTCATTTATACAAAATGATTTAAAAGAGTATGCTGGCTCTAAATAGCTTTTGGGTATTGGATCTTGTGGCCTCCTGATTGTCCATGGTCTTTTAAAACTGGACATGAAAGTACATCCTGGGATATAATTAAATTTCTCTATGCTGTCTTTAGTTGTTTAAAGATTAATCAGCTAGACGTGCTGATTTTGTACGCTGGACAAACACGAATATTTTTCGACTGAAATTTTGTTCCAGTCGGTGGCTAGATGGTTCAGCTATTGTACAAAGGGCTTTAGATATTTTACCGCACTTGAGAGTCTTTTTACAAGAGGTGGAAGCTAAAAAGGCTGAACCAGATACAAAGACTTTTGGTACAGTGAAATCAATGTTAAAATGCAGTGATCTTTTAGAAGCAAAATCAGGTTTCTTTATTTCAGTGGCATCAGAAGTACAGGGTTTCTTAATGAAGTTCCAGGCTGGTAAGCCAATGGCACCTTTCCTGTATGAAGCAATGTATTTGATGCTTCACAGTTTAATGAAGAGATTTATTAAACGTGTTTTAAATAAGAACAGTTCTGCAATGAAATTAATGGAAGTTGATGTCACCCAAAAGTGTAATCTTTTACCAATCACTGATGTGAGCATTGGTTTTGCAGCCTTAATTAACGTAAAGCATCAGATACTGTAAAGTCGGATTTTAAGAAAGAATGTTTTTCATTTTTACAGAAAATGACTCTGAAATTAATAGAAAGAAATTCATTGCGTTTTAAGCTTGTTAGGGGCATAAGCTGCCTGTCTCCAAACATTCTAATATCTGCTTCAAGTTCATCTTGTGTTCAGAAGATAGAAATAGCTTTGGATACTTTTGTAGATTGCCGTCAAATGACAGCAGTCGCTGCTGATAAAGTGGAATCAAAATTTTGTGAATTTATTGCATCTCCTTATGGAAATGTTAGAATTCAAACATGAGAGTGAAAAACTAGATGTTTTCTATTCTTCATTGATGGATAAAAACATTTAACTATCAAAACTTATTCATGTTCATAAAAAATGGTCTGATTATGTCACATGGAAATGCAGCTGTTGAGAGTGGTTTCAGCATTAAATAAGGCTATGCTAATTGAGAATATGCAAAAAGGTCAGTAATTGCTTTGCAAACTATTTATGATGCTGTTAGTAATTCTGGAGGTTTATTTAAGATAGATGTAACAAAACAAATGATACTTGCCACCAGAAATGCTCACAGTTGCTATCGTGAAGAACTAAAAGCAATAAAACTTATTGATAAAAAGTCTGAAGAATAAGCATCTAAAAATAAGAGTGCTGCATAGGAGATAAAAGAACTTAAAGTGAAGAAAATGAAAATCCAACAAGAAGCAAATAGCTGAACTTGATGGCTTGATAAAAGATCCGAGTTATTAATTTTTAACTTGTGATTTTAAAATATCCAGATATTCTTTTTGTTTATATAGATGTGATTATTAGATTCTTAAAGAACTACAGCAGAACAAAAATATTAATTTTGTAAAAATAATTTCATTAAAGTTAAATTTACCATTTTTTTTCAGTCTATTATTGTATTGAAATCTTAACCAGTACTTAGTGACTTGGTTTTTTTTTTCAGATAAAGGAAATCTATTTTTGTAAAAATACTTTGCTTTCTTTAACTTAGTTTTTTTTTTAACAAATAGGTTATGGCTTAGGATATAATGTTTGTTTGTATAAGCCATATTATTTTGACATTTATAAATTTTCCAAGAACCAACTTGAACTAAAAATACATTTTCATAGTGTTATCTTAAATGATTTGATTGGGATCGAAATTGCATTTTCTTTTGACCAAAATATTTAAATTATAATTGTTATGACCATTCAAATTATAATGTAAAACATATTTAATTTTCATATTTAATTTTACTCCGATATACCTTTATCTGAAAAAAGATATATTATGATTGAAAATACCTTTTATCTCTAAAAAGTTTTGAATCCTGGCTAGTAGGTGCCGACTATTACCCCTTGTGTGCATAAAATGGCTTTTGAGTGGCTCTACCAACCATTAAAAGAATATACCAGGAAATATTTTGCTTTTAGTCTAAAAAAGTCAGGGAGGTTTGATTTTTTTTTTTTTTTTTGAGTAAACACCCTGCTAACAATAGCGACTTTGACCCGTGCTGTGTGAAATCTTTGCATAAAAAATGCATTTGATTTCTCTTGTTTATTAAAACTAGATTGATAATATGTGTAAATAAAAGATATATTTTGTGGCAAAAAAAAAAAAAAGAAAAAGTGCTAAACAGCACTTTGTCAAGCTGCTAATGTTCCTTATTGCCTTCTTTCGAAATTTCCAGTTTTTATTTGTCATGAATAATCATATCTTTTTGTCCTTAACCATAGCTTTTTGGATGTAACCGTTTAATATTTTATTTTAGGTATGCTTTAGAGGCAATTGTTGCATCAAAATTTTCGCACAAATCTGATGTTTGGAGTTACGGAATCACATTATGGGAAATTTTTTCATATGGGGATAATCCTCAGATTGAAAATGTTCCCGATTCAGCTCTTCACGCAGCTCTACATGACGGGATGCGTCTCAGAATACCAGAGGAATGTCCGGCTTTGGTGTACCTACTGATGAGAAAATGCTGGGAATTTAGTTCATCAGACCGTCCATCATTTTCTGAAATTATTGTCACCCTGAATAATATAAGAGCTGAATTATGTTCTTGAACAAATGATTTTTTAAGTAATGGAAAGAGCTGTTGGATATTTAAACAATTTTTATTCTGGAGTTAAAATGATTGTCTCATAGAGCAAATGAAAGCTGCCAGTTCCTCCACCTTTTGGCAAGTTCTGATTCCTGAAAAGTTGTAAGATTTTTAGGCTCGATGTTTAGAGACAAAACTTCTCTCCGATACTTAATTTATGTTGTAAATATCAATTTAGCAGTTTTTGTTGAAAGTTGTATAATTTTGTGCTTGTCAGCAAAAATAAGTGAAATACACATATATAACTGACAAGTTATTTACATGAGGATCATCAGTATTTCTAATTTTTGCAACAAGGAAATCTGTGATATAATCATTAGTCATTGTTAGGAAGTCTGTATCATTCGTTTTAATTTAATTGTGGTCCAAGCATTAGTTTAAATCCTAAGCAATTTTTTTTATGTGTATAAAATCATTTGTTTTATTTATGTTGGAGATATTTTTCATTAATAAGTAAAATACCTATTCTGTGTTTTCTCATCTTCAGCAAACAACTCTCATTCTGGGCACTATAGGTAAATGTTTTCTCCCGCCCACCATATTAATTCTGTAATACTTGTATCAAAGAATTTATATTTTAACAAAATAGTATTTCTTAAAAAATTCTACTGTGAAAAATTTTTAAATTTTGCACCTCTGGATGGAACAGTTTTTATTTGCTACCACCATGCGTTTTCAGATAGTCGGGAAATCCATTTTTAATTAAATTGTGGCCCAAGTTTTGTTTGATAAGTCTTTAACAAAATATTATTCTAATATTTGTTTAATTGAATAAAAACATTTAATACGACATCAGAATTGAGCAGTGCTCATGGGATTTTTTTAACAGTTTTAATGAAATTTTAGAAGAGAGGTGCAGTTTATCTTCATAAATAAATAAAAAATTCTGGTCTTTTAAAAATCAGATAATTTTTGCTTAAATAAATTGCTGCACTTAAAGGAAATGCATAAAGCTTTTTGAAATTTCATAAAATGGGTACTATATTGATAAGAATTATTAAATGACTGGGAAAGGAAATATCAGTTTTCTGAGGCATTTGTTTAATTCTGATAGCTATTGTTTTGGCAACGAAGACAGCTCGAGTTTTTTCATCATTAGTAACACTAATAAGAGCATTTTAGAAGATAAAAGATTGAACTTTAAAACTTTTATAAGTTGTTTTAAATTAACTACGATTTTATTTAAGAATTTAAATTAATTATATATTTGAGCAAATTCTATTTCAGATAAAATTGCAATATATATATAAATTTATAACAATATTAATTGTGCTTTCCTTTTATAAGAGTTTAGTAACTAGACGTGGCAGTGCCAATATGTCTCCAAAAGTATTAAACAAATATTTTGTTCACAGCTGCTTCAGTTTTAAAGATATCAATATGCTAATTTATATGAATAGTATTCAGCGAGATGTTATTTATCTCATATAATTAGTTTTTGATTACTACGAGCTAATTTGTATGAATGGGATTTCTGAATCCCTTACAAATTATAAAGACAAGATAGTTAATATCTTACTGTCTATTTTTAGTTCTCAACAGCATATTCAGGTCTTGCATGAACTTTACATCCTATACCTAATGATAAATTTGCTAATTCTATGCCAGTCACATAAAAGTATGTTCTTTCTGCAGTACATAGATGATAAGCCTAGATAGCCCTGATAGATGCAACATAAAATGTGTAAATATGGAAAATAAGCACTATTAAACCTTTTATGTGTCTTTCTTCTCCAAAGAACTTTTGTCTGGTGAATGTTCCTTTAAATATAACTGCTGAATTATGAAATGATTTTTGCTGTCAAATTTCATTAAAATCTTAGGATTGATTTCAACTGTCAGCTTGCATTCTGTTTTAGGAAAAGTGATAATCTAATCGCAAATGGTATTATCTGGTATATTGCCCAAAGCAAGCCTTGAAAAAAGACTTAAGAAATATAATAGCTTAGCACAGCAGTTATACATTAATACAAACAATACCTACTTTCTAACTGAGGAAAATTTCATGTCATGTATTATGATTTGTATGGCAGGTGCACAAATTACTATTCTCCTGTAAAAATATACAGGGATGCATTTCTTTCTTTCTTTTTTTTTAATTTTATCTTTGAATCTTTTAAAATTTTTCTTTATTTTAATTTTTTTAAATTGTATTTTTGAATCTTTTTTTCTCCCTCTCCATTTGGAAAATTATCTTTTCTATCTCTTTTAACAATTTTACATTTGCCTATGTCCTGATTATTTCATAGATTTATTATTAATTTGAAATTTTCTTAAAGTATCTGTCCAATTTGTTAATTTTTAATTGATTAATAATGGGGTAAAATGTTATATTTTTAAAATAAGGATGGGGTATAAATTATTGTAAGAAATGTTAAATTAGATATTTTGATCAATTCTGTACACTATTTATTTTAATATTTAGTGGATGTTTTTACTGTACAATTATAAAATGGTCAATTATTCCCATTGGCATTTTTATTTATTATTTAGAACCATTTTACATCTTGCTAAATGAGAATGTTAAAAAAATTATTGGTTTGAGCTACTTAATGTTAAACGTTTATAATAAGCTTTGCTTCGTATGAACTGTGAGTTTCGACACAGATATTGAAAAGCAAATAAAGCTTACTAAATCTGACTTTATATCTTTGAAACTCAAGAAGTTGAACAGCTTATGAATGAAGTATCAAAGGTATAAGTACCTATTGCAACATTGAGGCTGTAAGTTAGGTTGTAACTCAGTTGAAAGCTGATACTTTTATTGGGGGGACATCTTTTTACGCTAACTTTGTAGATTTCTTTTAAGTAAGCTTTTTTAAGGGTTTTACAATCATCAACATTTTTTTTTCTATTATTTAAATATTTTACACCCTGTTGTAAGGTGCAGTTTATTATCCTGAATAGTGAACATTTTTCTGCCCAAATGATGGATTAAAAAATATTTTGTGTTATATTTATGGTGTTTATGAGAAAAAAAATTGTTTTAATAGATACTTTTATTTGTATTATGAATATTTCTAGCAGTATATGAAATCCAAGTATCTATAGGATGCAATGTAATATTTTGCATACTTTTCCCAAGGCATTGTACAGCATATTCAGCCATAATATATTATGGTATTTATTTTGTCATCAAAAATCTGTAAAAGGGCTGTTATTGAAAAAATTGGGAGTTATAATTGCGCTTTGTGTACCGTGTCCTCATCTTGGGAATGTATGCAATTTATAATGGAAATAGTAAAATAAAATACACATTTTAAATTTTGCTTATGGCCATAGAATATCTGCATTTCATTCATTGCCAATACAGTCCGACCTCGAAAATCCGGAAACCTCCGAAAACGGGACAAATTTTTTTCAACTCATGACGAGAAAAAATTTAGCTAAATAAATTTTAAACTAGAACGCTTGAGGCAAGATGTGGATATTCCCGTCATTCTATTCATCTAAAACTGCTATTTTTTTTTTTTTTGTCTTTGTATCATTTTTTAATGTCTCTTTATGTTTTTATATGGAGTTGTTGGAATTGACGTCAACGTATAGATCAGCATACGTGTCGATTGGTTGTGCATGCGCAAACGTCAGAGGCTTTACCAAGGCAACCATTTGCCGTTGCCTTGCGACTCCTGGGTCTGTTCTGAAGACGTCTGCACATGCGCTCTTAATTGTGATGTGACTTACCTACACGGTGACATCAGAATTTTGACATCTCTATTGGTTTAAGTAAGATATCTAAAATCCGGAAATTTCCGAAATCTGGACTTTTCAAACCCCTGAGCAGTCCGGATTTTCGAGGTTGTACTGTAATATATAATGAACGTTGCAATGATGTATTATATTTTTTAAATTCTAAGACCTCTGATTCATTTGATAAACTTGAGTGATTTCCTTGTCCCTGTTTCTGGTAGACTTTTACATGCACTCGGAAATGTGTGTATATATATACATATGTGTTGCATGCTGTATTTGTTACAGATTTCTTCCAATATACTTTCTTTGAGTGTAAAATATGTTTTAGCATATGAAGCTGCAAGTTCGTATTCGATTTCTGTCTGTTTGATGTTCACATTCTCTTCAAAGTCAATTCTTTTTCTTGATGTTTGTTCAAAGTGATAAGACAAGTGAGTGAGATCAAAATATTTTCCTCTCCTATGTATTAAATGGTGCATGCATTTTTATTGCATGTTTATGTGATATGAATATATTTGTAACAATGTGTATTTTATTGTAGAAATGAAATTATATTGCAAGCATGTATCTGTATACCTGTTTGTCTAGTCAAAAAGCAAATATTATCTTGTTAATGAGAAACTAACAAGAGAAAAATAAAAATATTTTCTCAGTTTTAATATTTGCTTTGAAGTATTTTCACTTTGTTACATATATCATCATGTAAAGTATTTCATGTCACATTTGTTAATATTATGAATGCAAAATAAAAAGGCATTGTACCTAAATTGATATCTCATTTCTTTGCATGTATGGTTTTGTTATTATTATTTTTTTTAATTATGAATATTTCTTCAGCTGGTGTGAATTATAAGCAAATATTCAACTTATGCTGCAAACATTCTTTCAGTTTAGATATGATTTTAATGAGTTACGTTTTTCTACTGTACTAGTTTTCTATGTTAAGATTCAAAATACATCTTGACTCAGTATTTATTTATTTCTAACTTTTTTACTTGTCAATTTATTCCAAATGTTCAGGTAGCACTGTTTTAAAGCTACCAAAGATTTTAGAAATGCAAAAGTTATGTAACTCTGTTTTTTAACTCCCTGACGGTTTGTTTTTTTTTTGCATTATGTGAGAAGATGAAACTTCCAGTTTTGTAAATGTGATGTTGTTTTGATACAACTGAGAGTCCATAGGACACTTATGGGTACCGCAGGATTTTTGTTTTGAGTGTTAATGTCTATGGATGACTTCAGTTTATAAGTTTAAAAATACTGTGAGTTGATCCATATGCCTTTGTTAAGTAGTTAACAACAAATTATTGAATTTCTGATAATAGTGTTTCTAATAGTAGTTTAGTCTAGTTTATATCTGGACAATTCCATGACATATAATAAAGTGGATATCTGGGGAATTCCATGTCATGTAATAAAGTGGAAGTATAACACCATCTTTTGGTCAAAGTGATCCATAGCACATAAAGCAACATCTGATGTAGAAGTTTTACTTCAGCTCCTTTATATGGGCAGGGTCATATTAACAAATCTGAGCACCCTGGTCTAGAGTAATTTTGCACCTCACCAGAACTAGGAATTTGAGAGCCTATGGTCCAATGGAAATACCTACATATTAAAATAATTAATGAGCAAAAAGAAGGAGGGGGTGGGAAATGTCACCTGTTTTCTTAGTAACACATTACAATGTTTCAAATCTGCACCTTTACAAAATAGGATTTTGCATGCCAGCTTCCATAATGTCGTAACTTCTATCACATGCATTATTTAGGATTTTCTCACCAACTGTCACTGTATTTTATATTGATGGCTGTCTAGTTGAAAGCCCTAGTCATATTTTTACTTTCAACATGCTTAAAGTTATAATTAAATATTTTTTTGTTCAAAATTAAAACCAGCATAGTGAATTTTCAGATGCCTTTGGATCAATGGCATCCTTGGGCCTTAACCCATTAGGTAAGACAGGCCTGTATGTGGGACAAATTGCCCTCCTGGAGGACATTGCCCACTTTTGTGTTTCCATTGGAAGAAAACTTCCAGTAGACCACAGCAAGCAACTCATTGCTAAAGCACACATACATCTACAATTATAACCCATTAGGTAAGACAGGCCTGTATGTGGGACAAATTGCCCAAGGTTACTTGAGAGTCTAAGTTTAGGCTCGCAGAGAGTGGATGAGTTGATGACGTCGCATTGGGAGCACAGCACTTAGTCCGAATGATACATAATGAATCAAATATCATGTTTGAGAGCTCTTTTAGAGACAGAAAAACTTTTTCTAAGCCTGACTTTTTGTGGAAACGTTGTTCAAGAGTCACATATTACGAAAGATCCAAAATTTGGAGTGTTTAGTCTAAAATTTTCATAAAACTCTGTGATCTTTCTGATATGGTCTCTATGCAAGAAATATGGAGGTGTCTGTGGCCTCGATCTTTTAATTTTTAAAAACAACGATCACTGAGACAAGGGAGGGTTTTTAAGAAACTGAAGAGTTAATAAGTTTACTCGAGATTATAAAATGCACATTCTTTAAAATATGAGCATTTCACTTACTTCATGTAATAAAAAACAAATATTTTTGAAAAATTTCATAAAACTAATTTGTTATTTTGAATAAATATGAACAAAATTAACGTATTTTTTGCATAATTCCTTTCATCGCACAGTTAATTAAATTATACATATATATTGCATCCTTAATATATATATATACATATACATCACATTTGCACACACAGAATAATATGTATTTATATTATATAAAATCTCTCGAGGAATATAATAACATTTGTTATATTAAGAATAAACGGTTACCTAATTGCTAATATTATGTTTTAAACAGAATAAATAATAACAAAACTTATATTAAATACCTTTTGATTATAATATCTCCTCTTTCATAGCGATCTCTTAAATTGTTTCCGAAGCTCATTTTCGTACAATACGAGAAATCAGTCCATAGAACTTTTTAGAATATATTGTTCTACTCTAGTTTAGAGTATTCCTCTGTAGCTGATCCACTTTTTGACTCATTTATTTATTTGATGACAAAAATAATATTGGAACAGCTTTAGATTTCAGAATTATTACTAATCGCTCTCGATGAAGAGCTGAGCGAAAATTCAAAAATTTGCATCATTAAAGAGATCTTTTCTGTTGCCTCTAGAAATAAAAATTTTTCGAACATCAGGATCTTTCGGAAATGAGTGAAAACAAGCGTTTTACTCGGAACGCCTTTCGCATTTCTCGAATGCATCGAACATCCGATAACAACACAACCAGGCATTGCATTAGTTTTAAAATCTTTCATTACCACATTTGCTCTGAAAAGAGCCGTGTTTCAATCTTCAGCTTACGAACCAGAGGAAAACTCAAAATCCTTTCCTTAGCAATGCAATGAAGCGACCTTCTCAGCTCTGAATCACACGAGAAGTATTTATAATAAAACTAAATTTCCCGTTAGTTTAATTTTAGTTTGGAATGTGAGGAGAGAAAAGAAGCAAAACAGAAACTCGGCTCCAGACTAGATATAAATAAGTCCAAAAGTTCATATTATTTATTTTCATTCATAGAAAACTCGCACAAAAAAAAATAGAGTTCTCAAAAAGTGAATCGATTAATTAGAGTTGCTTTCAACAGAAAAAGAAGAACGTGGAATCATAAAAAATAATACCTAACGTGGAAATTATAAGCAATAAAAAATTGTATTGGGATGTAAAATTATGAATATACAATAACCAACCATTAATGGGTATTTTAACTCCTTCTTACGGACAGAGTAACTTTATTTCTTCCATTCGAAACCATGTGAAATAGTGAAGAATTTCGGAATATGCTCCCAATCAGACGTCATGCGCGGAAGGTCTGCGCATCGCGTTTTTGGACTCTCCCTGAAATTGCCCTCCTGGAGAACATTGCCCACTTTTGGGTTTCCATTGGAAGAAATCTTCCAGTAGACCACAGCAAGCAACTCATTGCTAAAGCACACATACATCTACAATTATCTAATAATTCAGAGGGTAGAAACTGTACCCTCTTCCTCCTCTCTATTCTTTTTTTTTTATTTTCTCTTATACGAAGTATACAAAGAGAAAGTATTGTAATCGTCAAAAAATTCGAATTCGAGATTTTGACAAGTCTCCACGTTTTGGATCTCCCCGAGTCCGAAAAACACAATTTTGGAATTATGTCTGTCTGTGAACACGATAACTGAAAAACTATTAAAGCTACAGGGATAAAATTTGGCATGTGGACAAAATCCATCCACGGGAAGTCTGTCTGTATGTCTGTCTTATGGGTAGCCACTCAAACCGCGAAAAGAAGCTGCAAAGTTTCAAAAGCGGGGCTGCTCATAGCGCCAATGTCTGTATGTCCGTGTTAATGTGAACGCGATAACTCACAAACTTAAGTAGCTAGGTGGATAAAATTTGGTACACATTTTTAACATCAAGAATGTAGGTTTGTGTCAAATTTTGGACGAAATACGTCAAAGAGTTGTCTGTCTGTATAATCGCATACTTTTGAACACAATAACTTCTTTAAAAAATTACTTTTATAAATGAAATTTGGTATTTGGCCTTCTTACTTTAATGGTAGATTTGTGTCAATCGGTTAAAAAAAGGCGTTCAAATTGCAAATTTCGTTTTCTTTATCTTACACCCAACCCTGTGGGTAATCACGCCGGCTTCTAATTCCACTTCCGCATTGGATGACCTTTGGAAATCGTAGTACGACATTTCGTTTTTTTTTTTTTCTGCACTGCGTTATGGGTTCTTGTTCGTTTCACTGCCTTTTGGCTTATTTTTTTCTCTACATGTTTTAAGAGTATACGAGAAAGTTTAGGGGAGACAACTCCCACTGGTTATTGCCATGTCTTAACCATCAAGCTACTGTTGGGCAAATGTTTCATACTAAAGGCAAATGAATCCTGAGAATATAAACAAACTGCTTTTGCAGGGAATAAGAGGGTACTATCAATTTATCAGATTGAATTTGAAATGAATTTAAGTTATAATTTAGCAAGAATAATTTCATTTAGTTATTCTGTGTTAACATGTTGTTTTTCTCATAACGAGAATAAATGTTCTCGGGTACAAACTTTTGTCTCATTGATTAATAAGGGACTTACAGTTTCGATAAGTTTTTCATATTTGTATTCTTAAAGACTTAGAGTAAGTATGGTCAAAACAAATTCTTTACTAGTGCACACAACTATTTGTGACGTGCACATTGTAAAAAATATTCTTAAACTGATGAAAATATACTTAATTTTTCGTAGGTTAATAAATGTATCAGTATTTCTTTATTGTTAAACAGTACTTAATCTTTTATGTCTTGCATAATCAAATTGAAGCATCTTGATAACTTTTTTAAAAAAATATTTTTTAATTAGTATTCCAACTAAAAAATATTCATAGATGAGAAGAAAACGACATTAACAGTTAGTTACCATACAATTTTTTCTCTAATTTTAATAAATTTTAAATATATTTTTAAGATATATTTTACAACATTTTTCACTATTGTAATGAAATATAAATCGTTTTCCTTGTATCTACAAACATATTATCCTGGATTCCATTGTTGATAATCAAGGTATGAAGATTTGGCTTTTTTTTTCATATTGAGTAGGTTTCTTTTTAAACTATGGGGTTTTTTGTAATTATTTTTTTATAGTAATTACAGATAAGATTTAACTTCAAAAGTAAGCAATGGTAAAATTTATTTGGTATTTATAACAGTATGGTATTATTTATAACGGTATGGTTTGGATGAAAATGCGAGAAGTTCGGGAAAAAACATTTCTTTTAAATCTTTAAACAATACACCGTACAGTAACTAATACAACTTATGGACGAGTTGTCTGCTTTGTTTGTTTACATTTAAGTGCTGGGACTACGTAATTCCGGTGTAATGCTAAGTCAATGGAATCTTCAAAGCGGAAGTCCAACATCCCAGCAGGTAGATAAAGTCTAGCTTTTCAATGTAAGTAAACAAACCAGAAAACTCGTCCGTACAGAATTTACCCGGCGTTGCTGATTAAAAATATGAAGTCAAAAATCTTTGGAACGAACAAAATGTTGCCATAAAAAGACGTAAAATAAAACATCAAAAAACGAAGAAAATGCAAGAATGATTCTTTTCCGATGTTTAATAAATTAAAACACGGAAGCATATTATTTTGTCTCACGCGACGTGAATCTCGGAGATATTTGCAGAAAAAAGGTGTTTCAATTTTTTTTAAAAAATCATTAAAATTAAGAAAAGTTGCATAGCAGCTTCAAATTACTGGATATTCTGGACTCAACAATGGTATAAAAATTACAGTACTCCGATGCGAATATATGCAGAAAACTTAAGAAAATATACAATAAAAATGCTCGAATTTACCACTTAACATTAAATAAATAAAAATCTAATTCGAATTTTAAAATAATTTTTATGGCATTACCTCCTATTTGTGCTAAACCATCACTGTGCCAAATTTGGTCCTGGTAAGACGAACAGTCTGGGTGTGCATAGAGAAGAAAAATACCAACATACATGCATAACCAGAAAAATAAGCACTTTTATATTCATAGATGAGCATGTTTTGGTTCAGCAAACAAGTTATTGGGCGAGTTGAAATTTAATTATTCCCTGTTGTGATTAAAGCTCACATTTTTGGGAAGATGACAGGTAGAGAGAATTGGGCAGTTGCATAGCACAATAAATAGAACTCGTGCAAGTCTTAAAATTGCGCGGGTTACATGTATATCAAAATTTGAAATTTAAAATAGTTTGCGTGGTTAAGATCAAGCTAGGCATAAAGGGTTTTATTGAAATTTTTCTTGTGCAATAATCTTAGCGAACTAGCTGGTCACCAAAGTCGATTAGTTGAAAATAAGGAGTGGTAAAGAAATGCAAAAATTAATTCTTCATACTATGAAAATAATATATTAATATTTTATTGCCAATATTGTAAAAAGAAATGCAATCTGTTTACCTAAACACCCATCAAGTAGCAGAACTCCATCAAGACAAAGCAAGTAACCATATATTTTAAATCCACTAAATTAAATTGTTAGGGAAAAACTGAAATTGGTATCAATGTATTGCTTTTTACTCGTATTCTTACCAAATGCATCACCATGGTTTTTTCTGCGTTTGGGCTATTGGAAAGAGCAATGACCAATCGTATATCTAAAATTATTAATGAATAATGGAAAGCCTTGGAAGCGGGAGTGGAAAAAAACTACCTATATTAATTTTACAAAAAGCATTATTATCACGGAAATTAAGATATTGAATGCTAGTTGAGAACAAGACCAATCTAGTAGACTATTTAAAATACAATATTTTTATATAGGAAACTGTCAAGATCGTTCAAAAAATGCGAGAATAGTCTCGGTATTATAAGAGAATCTATCCTATTAAAATTCGAAGGTAAACAAACGTATGTATGTATGTATGTCCGGCTATCTCCTCACGAACCGCTGAACGGTGAAGCACGCGGAAAGTACCAAAAGATGGGGAAAAATCCAAGGAATCCATTTTGCCCATTTAAATCCCGAAATTACAATTAGTTAAAAAGATATTAATTAAAAACGTCAAAATGAATGAATTGACGTGCTGCCATCTATTGGCAGAATGGTGAATTCATTCACGGCGGATTCTTTTTTTCCCCTACTATTATTTTTCGCATCCGGTGTTGCATTTTTTTTATTTATTTAACGGAAATTTGTATTTTTTTTTGAGCGAGCTTCTGTGTTTGGATTTATTGACAAAAGAAAAAAATCGTTTTCCTGCATTTTCTTTCTTTTTTTGTCGTACGGTGTTTCGCAACATTTACGTTTGTTGGGGGAAAATATTTATTCATTTTTATCCATTTTTTTCATTATTATTCGTTTTATTTTTTCTTTTGCAAAACAAATATGCTAATCTGTTTTAATTTATAAGCATAAGAATTCTCGCGTTTTCATTCAAACCAGACTGCTTTAAGGTAGTAAAAAGGCTGGAACTGAAAGTTTTAATCCTACAAGAGAGGATTCAAAACAGATTTACGTTCGTTGGGGAAGCTTAGTGACAATATTTGTAGGGAAAAAAACAGAGGTGGGAATATGAAAAAATGTGGATTTTGAGAAATGCTGGTTATTAACTATAAGGTAATTAAAAGGTTGGATTTTAAAATTTTCATTAAACAATATAGGATTCGAAGGATTTTTTATGTTTTGGGGGGAACGTAACGTTTACGTTAGCGACAATATGTGTAAAAAAAAATAAGCCGGAGGCGGGCATATGAAAATTAGTAATAAAAAGACTAGATTTGAAAGAATATTTACATTTGTTGGGGAAAGTAAGTGACAATATTTGTTGGAAAAAAACGGAGCCGGGCATATGAAAATATGGATCCGAAGGCCTCACGTGATCTCACTTCTCTCCGCCCGGGAATATCCCATTATTCAAGATTGCCCGTGCAACGCTGGGCCATGCAGCTAGTACTACTATATCACGTGTTTTCCAACACACAATTGCAGTTTTTAATGGTGCAATAAAATGACGTGCGACGAAAATAAAATATCCTTCCTCACACGCCCTCGGGTTCCAATACAAATTGTCTTACACACAAGAAATCATTCCTATGAGTGTATACTCGGGACAAAACTTTATCAATTAACTTGCGTAAGATATTAGAGGAATTAGTTTTCCTTTCTCTGCAATTTTTTTTATATTTTTATTAATGAATTTCTGAATTCCGGTATTGTAGTTGCTAAAGAAGAAGTTGGATGGAAGATAATGGAATCTGTTTTCTCCATTCACTAATGATAAATGACGTATGCTATTTATATTACCAGAAAGAGAATGCGATCTTACTGAATGGAGCGTGACGTCTTTCATGGTTTTAGTGCTACATCTCGCTTTATCTGTCTTTATACAATAAATTTGTCTTTTATGTTCTGTTATAAATCACACATTTTTTGGTCTTCATTTCATATTATTCCTTAAAAGCAGAAATATATCAAGACCAGTAAAAAAAACCTAGTAAATCCCACTTCTTTCTTATAAGAAGCTTTGGTCTTATAAATAATTAGTTTCAAGGGCGCCTATATGATAGTTTGTAGGCGGGCTACACCTGGGGGTATGGAGTATTTTTAATATTTTGGAAGACGAATGGCGACTTGTACGTAGCCATAAAAAATTTCCAGTTCTGATACTGTTAAAAAAACTTTGTCCTGTTACTAAAATACTAGGCCACGGTACTCATACTCTATAAAAAAGAATAACACGTTATTTTAACTACTTTGTTGAAACCAGTGAATATTTAGCAACACAAATGCAGGAGCAAAGTCCTTATACTTTAATACAGAAAACAAACTAAAAATGTACACCTCGTAAGATTTTACACTGGTATTTATATAAAAAGCAAACTGTAAGGTAAATTATTATGGATAGGTTAGTTTATGGATTTGACGCTAATATTTATCTGAAAAAGAAAACTGTAAATTTCTTGTCTTTTTGCCAACAAGTCAGTCATTTGTCATCGAAACCAAGGTTTTTCGCTCTTTTCAGCGGAGGACAAAAGAAAAGTTTGTCCTCTTAAATTCAAAATTTCAACTTGCATTTTACGTTTTAGACCTTCCTGAACATTAATTCTTTTTCGACTTTTAAACCATTTTCTTGAAAGAAAAACACATGGTTACACTATATTTTTTCCTTTCCCTGAGAGCTGGGGGGGGGGGCGAGGCCCCACCTTGCCCCCGGGCATGGGCGCCCATGATTAGTTTTGAGAAATATACGATAGAAGAAAATAGTAAGATTTATCAACAATGACTTCATTTGTAAAAAAGTATTTTTATTGTCAGTAGTTTTCAATCTATGTGGCCGCACCCCCTTAGCAGACGGAAAATGTAAAATGGAGTTTTGTCGAGCCAGTGTGAAAAGTGGGAGTCTGACAAAAAAAATATATAAAGTTCGTAGAGCTACGGCAACAGAGGAACAAACCAGAAACAAAGAGCAGAAAAACAGAATAATTAAAAAATTTAATACCCAAAATGGTTCAACACGAGTTATACGAAATGTAAATACCACCTTTACTGCTGAATGCTTAGTCGTCACATGACTATAAGCTTGCATGTTAAAGGCAATCAGTGGGCATTAGTGATACCAAAAGTGCTTTAAAATCTTGAAAATCACTTACTCTCAAATCTCTAACTGCCATTCTTGATCTACATAACATTTCTTGTTCATTCTTTAATCATTTATTGCCAATTATGCTAATCTGCGACCCGGGCCATAGCAGAATTCCACCAAATAAGGAAGTTGATCGACTTGAAAATCTATAAATGAGACCACAAAAAAATGGCGAAGTGTTGCGATAAAAGCTCTCATTATCGAGAACACAGAGAAATGAGCAGATAAAAAAAAAAATGCTCGAATCATAAATCCACTGTTCACTGCTTTGCATATTGATTGCTTAAGGAATGGCAATATAACGAAAAATTTTCCTCTCTTTTTCTTGTGATATATTCATAAAACGGACAGTTAAGAAAAATGACAGAACACCACCAACTATTTGTGACGTCAGAATCCATCTCCGCGGCCGTCTGTATTGAGGAGGTTCTACATCACTTCTCTACACTATATCAGTTTTGCTCATGGTGATAATATTGCTTCATTAACGTCTTGAAACCAGATCAGCGACAAGGTATAAAATATGTACTGCGTAAATATGAAGAATATGGGAAATTATTTTCCAGTTTCAGGATAATTACTTTTATATTTAAATCAGTAATCTATGGCACATTTTTATTTCATACAAGCCACCTTCGGCTACCAGCTGATTCACCACCCCTGTCTAAAATGGATTAATAATCTATATTATAAAAGGCCAGAAATTTCGGTAACGCTCAAAAATTTGGCTACGTGCCAAAGGGATTCTGGCAACTTATGAGATCATAAATTTCCCCTTATCTGTCTACAAGTTAGCGCACACAGAGGATGCTGTTTGATTCTGTGATGATTTAATATCAAATAGGAGTTATACCAGAATGCTAAATCTTTCAGCATTTTTTTTGTTTATTTTGTATATTTTTTCCATCTGAGTTTTGGGAAACATTGAATCATTTTGCTAAATTATGGGATCCAACCGACTGGTAAACAGTATGAATAGGGAAGATTTCACTAGAAGGAAACAGATTGTAGGTATTTTTAAAGTTTCTTACTAATTGTTTTTAATCCATGTTTCGTAATTAGTTTTGATTTCAGTGTTGGTAAACAAAATATAATTCATTGGAATTGTTATGAAATTATGTGCATCCGATATTTTTTTTTCTTTTTACGTACTTAATTTTTGAATTGAATATTTAAAAGGAAGGTCGTTATCTTCAGTGTTATAAATTCTTTTTGAATTAATTATCGTTTGAATATATGACAAAGTGTTAATTTTGCATTATTTTTACTCAGACAAAACGAAACTAAATGTTAAAAGTAAAGTTATTGACAAAACGAAAGTTAGTATCAATTGATTAATGAGTTCTGTTCTTCATGCTATTAATTTAGAATACTTTCGTTTTTGTTAAAAGGTTTCTTTCTTAAGATTTGAATTTTTGGTGCATGCTTATTGCTATTATTTTCTTCCAGCTTTTCATCTGTTAGTGGACTTCGCATTATTTTCATTCGAATAAAATGAAAGTTTTTGTTAAATGTAAAGTTATTTACAAAACGAAAGTTAGCGTCAATTGAACCATCAAATCTGTTTTTCTGCCTTTTTTATTTCTTAGCACTCTGCCAATGTGCATGGGATTTTTAACTACACCTTTCGTTAGTAAATCTGTGACTATCAGATCTGAGATATTGTTGGCGAATTAAGAGCCCGTCTTATACGGGCACAAATCTGCTAGTTCATAATAGAGTTAAGTTGGAGTAATAATTCATAATAGAGTTAAGATGATGAAATAAAAACTTCGCATGTTATTTGAGATATTGTTGGCGGGTTAAGAGCCCGTCTTATACGGGCACAAATCTGCTAGTTCATAATAGAGTTAAGATGGAGTAATAATTCATAATAGAGTTAAGATGATGAAATAAAAACTTCGCATGTTATTTGAGATATTATTGGCGGGTTAAGATCCTGTCTTATACGGGCACAAATCTGCTAGTTCATAATAGAGTTAAGTTGGAGTAATAATTCATAATAGAGTTAAGATGATGAAATAAAAACTTCGCATGTTATTTGAGATATTGTTGGCGGGTTAAGAGCCCGTCTTATACGGGCACAAATCTGCTAGTTCATAATAGAGTTAAGTTGGAGTAATAATTCATAATAGAGTTAAGATGATGAAATAAAAACCTCGCATGTTATTTAAAACTAGAAAATCACCCGTCATGGTATGACGGCTACAAATTGCCTCTGCATTCGAGAGATTTCCCGTCACATTTGACGTGTTTAAATAAATATATATGCGAGTGAAATGTTTAGCATTGATTGAAAACAAATAAATAAACATATATCTTATGACAGGAAATATTCTATTTTTATTTACATATTTCTTTATTAAAAAAACCTCTTGGTAAACAACATATCCGGGAGAAATATTTTTCGTTGTTTAACAATATTCCTTGTACTTCAGATGTCTTTGTGTAAATTTTAACGTTGCCAAAAAAATAATGTCAAATTATATCATCACGATTGCAATAAATAATCAGATGCATCGTGGCGTCCAAAATACCACGCGCATGATACGTGATTTACTACTTTCTATTAAAAAGCGGAAAATAATTTGAAACATATGATTAATATAATTTAAAATTTTTCGGCGACTATTGATCATAGCGAGATAAATTTTACATCAATCGATAGAAAATTTTATTTCACTATTTTAAAGCTATTAAATTTGAAATTAGAACGACAATTACTCTTTCGAATTTAAAATTGCTGAAATTTAGGTTCTCCAGCACTGAAATAATGCTGTTTAACGTCTCGCAGTGATATGATGAGAGTTTTTTTGTTGGTGACGTCAGAGCATTACCGAGAGATCTGGGTTATTACATTATTAATGGTTAATATTATAGGCGACGTTGTTTTAAGGTTATTTTGAATTAAAGCCATCCAAAGTAATGTATTAAAATTGAAGTTACCGTACCAAATAACTCATTATTTTTTGAAAAAAAATTTAATTTATAAGAATGACTTCTCTAAATCGAGTAAAATGTTAAAGAAAGAATGTCGAATGAAATTTTAAATGATTTCAAATGGACCGATACACTTCAAAAGATAAAGTCAAACGCATTTTTATAACATTCCAAATCGATATATATGTGGCGCACCGTGCTACGCCATCTTACTCTGATGTATATTAGCCAATATCCGCCTCCGGACATTGGGGAATTCCTTTTGTCTAGTGGTTAGGATTTTCGGCTCGTAACCCAAAGGTCCTCAGTTCTATCCTCCCGCCGCCAAATATATATCAAAAATCGATATATTATATCAAAATCTGTAAGAAAAGAAAATTATGAAATATTCAGCTTCATGTTTTATTAGTTTAAATTTTGAAGCCACATTATTTAAATAGCTCCATTGGGACACATTTGATTTTTCTCAGATGTCAGATTCTTTTGTCGATGTTTAGTGAAAGTGCAGGCAGGAACTTAAAGGAAATAGGTTCCCAAATAACAACTGGATGCATTCTTATTTGTTTAGTTTGCCATGGGAGAACTCATTAGCCCTCTCACACAGAGCGAGGTGGTCCCGACCGGTCTAGAAATTTCCCCTTAACAGCGAGGAAGGCCAGTCTGAGGCGGTTGACTTATTTTGAGGGGAGGTGAGGTTCTGCGATCGCTTGGGATATAAGCGCGGAAGGGGGTCCAATTATTCTTGCCAACCATGGCCCGCTTCCGTGGCCTTAAGGGAAAGTTATAGCAGGGGGTTGTTGTGGTTGTCACCACCCAGGTTGGGAGAGTCCAATTCATGTCGCTTCCTCCCAAAAAGTCCCGGTTTTAAAGCAGCTAGAAGGAAAAAAGTCCCCTCGGGATTAAAGAGTTAATGTCTCTCTGCTCACAACATGAATAACACCTGTTTCATAACTAAAGATATCGGTATTCTGCACTGTAAAAAAAATCCCGTAAAATTTACAGTTTTAAACTGGCAGATGGGTTGGTTGTGCAAAACCGTAAAAGTTACGAAGTAAATCCGTAGGCACAACGGTTTTTTACCGTATGAAATTAAGTTTTCTCCGTAAAAATTAAGTCATCGAAGTAAATGACGTCATCGGCTAAGTTGAGTTGTTTTTCTCCTTCTGTTCGAGTTGAAATGTGCTGATGTGTATTATCAATTAGG
>BGPR01011363.1:17329-48949 GCA_013235015.1 Araneus ventricosus
GGAATTGGGGCGATGATGAAACGATGGGAGAAAGTGCATCAACATTGGTGGAGATTATGTTGAAAAATAAAATTGTTTCCAAGTGATTATCATGGTAAATTATTTCTTTCTTATCTGTTGTGACTTACTTAATGAGTTACCCTCGAGGATTAAGTGAATTATGCAACTAAAAATTAAGTTCTTTAAATATTGTCTAGATACTTTTTAGCTTCGTTTGGAGTACTTGAACTCAAAAAAAGAAAATCAACGGTCTACTGTCCACTTTAATCGTGGCCCAATAGCCAGACTGGAAGGATGCTATAAATGGCGTAAAGAATTGTATTTTGTGTTGTTTAGTCAATACAATTACTGCTGAAAAAATTACGAAGTCTAAATTTTTATACAGTCCTCCGGTGCTATTAGTCAGATTTATTAACCCCTTAACATACAATGACGACTCTGACACGCGCATCGAATTACAGAAGTTTTGCTTTTTAAATCCGTTTTTCAGTCAACGTAACAATTTATTTTAAATACAAAAATCATCTGGACACGCTTAAATGTCTCAAGTGTCCTTCACTATCTTAAATAGATTGAAATAATAATAAATATCCCAAATGGGTGGTGGCATCTTATTAGGAGGTTAAATAAAATCGTATGCCAAGGGGCTAAATAATTTTAACACATTGACATTTAAAAAAATAAAGCATCTCTCTTCTCCGACCAAACTTGACCGAGTTAAGAAGTTCTGAATTTTATTATTTTAGACCAATCAGTGATCCCCTAGAGAAAATGGTTTTAGTTAAATGGCGGATCTTTCTCTAGACGACCGTTAAAAGGGTCTAAATAGACTTAAGTAATAGAATTCAAAGCTTCAAACTTCGGTCAATTTCATTCGGAGAAGAGTGGAACTTTATTTTTAAAATGCCAGTGTATCAAAAATATTTTTCTAAATTTGACTGATAGAACAATGGGACTGTATAAAAGTTTAGAGTTCCCACTTTTTTCAGAAGTTCACTTATCTATTCAAACAACAAAAATTCTCTACGTCTTTTAGAGCATTTGGTGTTTTGATGTGGCACGAAATGAAGAATTTATAACATAAATTTATTTACATAAAATATAATAAAAGCAACTAAATTAGAGAAAACGTCAAGATGATCATCACTTTATAGGTGGCCTTACACGATGCCAATGCATGCTGGACAATAGAATGTAGTTGTCACGACCGGACAAGTACATGCCTTCTCCGCTGTTTCTGCGCATGCGTTATCCTTTCTGCGCATGCCTGATTTTCTTCCAGCGCATGTGCCAACTTATTTTACAGCATGTATTGGCCTCTTGTAAACCTACCTTTAAAGCAATAGTAAAGGCACAGAGACAAACCAGCGGGAGTGGTCTCCCCTAAACTTTCTCGTATACTCCCCCTAACACATGTAGAGAAAAAAATAAGCTAAAACCCCTAAAGCAGTGGAGAAAAAAAATAAGCGAAACGTCATACCACGATTTCCGAAGGTCGTCCAACACGGAAGCGGAATTAGAAGCCGGCGTGATTACCAATAGTGCAGGGTGTAAGATAAAGAAAACGAAATTTGCAATTTGAAAGCCTTTTTTTTAACCGATTGACACAAACACTGGAAACAAATCTACAATTAAGGTAAGATTGCCACATTCCAAATTTCATTTATCTGAGTAATTTTTTAAAGAAGTTATTGCGAATAAAAATATGCGATTATACAGACCGACAGACAATCGACCCTCTGACGGATTTGGCCCAAAATTTGCTACAGACCTACATTTTTGATGATAAAACTGTGTAGCAAATTTTATCCATCTAGCTATTCACGTTTTTGAGTTATAGAGTTCACATGAACGCGAACAGACAGACTTTCCGTGAACGGATTTTGTCCAAATTTTTATAGAAACCTACAAATTATGTGTAAAGATCACATACCAAATTTCATCCCTGTATCCTTAGAGTTTTCGAGCTACCGTGCTCACACACAGATATAATTTCAAAATTGTGTGTTTCGGACTCAGGGAGGTCTAAAACTTGGGGATTCATCAAAATCTCGAGTTAGAATTTTTAGACGATTACAATACTTTCTCTTTGTATACTTCGTATACGAGAAAGTAATAAAAATTTATATGTGGTCTTTGGTCTTCTTATCTTAATTGCAGATTTGTGTCCAATTTTGGTTTTAATCGGTTGAATAAAAAGCGTTCAAGTCGCATAACGATTTTCTTTACCTTACGCAAGGCCATTTGCGTATTGGCGAGAATCCGCCTTTCGCTTTGGCGCTCGCTAAGCGAAACTCGTTTTATGCCGTTCGCCTTATTTTTCTCCATCTGTGTTAGGGACGCTTTGTGTGTTTTACACCATTTTGGATTATTTTTTCCCACATGTGTTAGGGAATCGTCCATGTTAGTGCTGCTCTGCGTATTTTTTCCCCACTCGCGTTAGGACAGATACGAGAAAGTTTTGGGCATACCACTCCTGCTGGTAATAAAAGTAACTACAATTTATTATTATTTCTCCTTTTCTCTCTCTCTCTTACGTATATATATATATATTATTTATTTATTTGTGAGTTTGGGAATAATGGAAATAAATTTGGCTAGACTTTATAATCTTATGATATTTTCTGATCTATGCATAAGGCAGTTTAATGTGGGGCTCCACTGTACTCTGTGCATATGCCCCATTGGTCAATCTTAGGCATGCTACAGGATAAAGATGAAAGATATCACATCAAAATAAATGGCCAAAGGGTTGATTTTCTTAGACTTTTTTTTTACTTTTATACTTATGGGATTTTCGTAAGTTCCCATGGCATAAAATCTAAATTCTGTTAATGCCCAGCAATGAGAAGACATTTATTTTCTAATTCTTGTATCTAGCTTTAGATAAATTGATTTTCAGAAACTATTGTCTCAAGTACATTTTGAACACATACATAATTAAATGTTTGAATTTTTTTTGACGTAGATTTACGTCTCTCCATTGTGGTTTAATGGTATGTCGGGAAAGGAAAAAATCATGGCGCTTTTCGCTCTAAAGTTAAACGCTTATATCTCCGTAACCAAATAACATAGAGAGTTGGTTTTTAGTTTCATTTAACAAGGAAAGGTAGACATTGAAGATTGCAAAAATAATTTTAGAATTTGTAATTACGGTTAAGTCACAGTCGAATTGCAAAGTTAGTGAAAATCACAAAGAATTTTACATAGATAGAGTCACATAGTCACTATAGACTATAGAGTTAATAGTCACATAGAACTAGTTTAGTCACATTTGAGTAAGGTAAGTAAGTCTAGGCCCCTCAACTCCAGTGGACTTTTCGCAGAGACAGTCTCCCGTCGATTTTTTTACCTCAGTTTTTATCAGCAATGCGTTCACTCTGACTTAAAGAATTGAGTTTTTTATTACTTTTATGTACACAACTGTACCGACGTAAAATATATTTATGCCTAAGCAAAATAATTCATGAATTAAAAAGTTGTTTGTAAAATTACACTAATTTTTATGTAGGATTTTACACTGGAAGAAGTCTATTTTACTATTGGATTTAAAAATAATATTTATACGTGGAAGGAGATTACTATAAGGAAATGAACATTAACTCGTAATTTTTACTATTCTTCTTCATCTTATATTCGGTTTATCTTGGAAAAATTTCTAAAAAAAAAATGCGCTGGTCACCAATGAACGATGGTGCTCGGAGTATGTCGAAATTTTTATCACATCATAAACAGGAAGAAATATGCATAACTGACTATTTTTAAATATATGCATATTCCATTTTAACACTTCTTTCTATACTTTTCGTATAAACTACAAAAATCCATTAAGCAAGGCATGACTAAGAAAGGAGAACAAAATTAATTAGAGTTGAATTTTAAAAAGTAAGTGTAACGAATTTCATGTAAACTTTTACACAGCTAAAAAACATTTTTCGTGTGCTTTTCTATTTAAACTGAATATATTTTATGACGTGACATCATTTTATATCAAACGAAAGTGACCTTTGTTTTTTCTACTTCTTGAACTCGTCAATATGTTTCTAATTATATAAGTTACTAACTTTTTAAATAACAAAATTCTGTATCAGTGCATGGGAAAATGGTTCCAATAGCAACTAAGCAAAATGCAACACACTAAAGCAGATTGGTAAAATCTAGAAAGAACTTAATATAGTGTTTTCTCGGTAATTTTCCACTTGATGAAGTGTTCACCTTTTCCCATATTATTTCAGTGAATAATTAACAACTATATCTAGTTTAGCCTGTCACTTGGCGAAAAACTTTTTCAATTCGGGACCAAATTGAAAATTTGGGTTTGGCTATAAGGTAAGTAAGTCTACGCCCCTCAATCCCAGCAGGCGTTTCGCAGCGACAGCCTCCCGTAGATTTTTTTTTTTTTTTTTGCTTTCTACACTTGACGCGATCTGTTCATAAACTGGTTAAGTCAAAGAATTGATAAGCTTACATAATGTTGATTAAAGCAGACATCTTGGTTGAAATCTAGAAGTTGGTACACGCTCTTAAAACGCTGCCAAGTGACCAAAGCAAGACGTTGACCGTTGCATATCATTGGAGCCAAGTAGCCAAAGCTATATGCAGGTATTATCTGTATTAGCTTTGGCGACTTGGCGCCATTTTAAGAGTGTGTACCAACTTCTAGATTTCAACCGACATTTTAATTATATTTATAATAAATTACTAATTAAAAGAAAATCAACTGCATTTGCGAAGCATGCCGCATCAGCTCTACTGATATCCCGTACTACTACTGCATCCATCAAGGATATGCGTGAGATCTTTGTGACATTTCTCATTTATTAACAAATTCTAGAAATTTCTCATAAACTGCAGTTTTTACTTTCTGTACCTTCAGAATCGGGAGATTAAACCAGCAGTAAAGTGGAAAATTGTTTCATTTTTTATTGAGTGGTTGGGGTCAGATTTACCCTCTACGTGTTCTAGAGTTTCTGATTTATTTAACACGAGTACTTCATAACATTTCATTTTATCCTTTAGTTTCTCTGTAAAACTAAGAATCGATTATTTCAAGACTTTTAGCTAGAAATCAAAGTATTTATGCTATCAGAAACCATCTCCAAATTTCCCAATTTTGAGTAATATGTCTGTTCAAAACATTACAGTAAAAATTCCAAAACTTGTGCAAAGAAATAAAACAGATCCAACTTTCCCTAATAAGCTAAGCACATTTAGATACAGTTTAGTATAGTAAATATAAATTCATAAAATTGCCAATTAATCAGCTTTTCCTATCCTGTAATCCTAATTATCAAGTTGTGAGATTTGGACATCATTCTATTCACCAAAATTATCATACAGGTACATAAGATTTCATAATGAAGCATTTGAAATACCCACAATTACTATTACACAAGAAACAAACCCATTTTAACAAATCTCTTTTATATTTCTATCGATAATGAAACATCTATTCAAGTACATCGAAAATGTTCACCGTAATATCCAAAATGTTCACTTCTCTTTTTCGTCTTTGCAGGGTTTAGCTCCAGCTTCAGCAGCTCCTGCCATAACGGACTTCATCGGACCGACCACTGCAAGCTTCTCCATGAGCTCTTTTGGCTCAACTTTCTTTTCCTTGGCCAAAGCGTTGACGCATTCCTTAATTCCAGCAAAATCGAGGCTTTTCTTGTCTTTGGAAGATTTGGCGACTGCAGCGTCCACGTCAGCTTCGGTGATTCCTGTATCCTTGCCAATAACGGCCGCTTCTTTAAACCATTTTTTGATACAGTCAAGAGAAATCTTGCCGTCTTTAGCAAAGGTTTCGAATACTGCTTGCATGCCTTTTTCAGCCATTTTTTAGGATTTAAAAGATATTCGAATTTAGAAGGCGGAAATTTTGCAGAGAAATTTTTCAGAAGTCTACCGAAACGTTACTTTCAAAACTCAAAGATGAAACTAAAAGAAAATTTGGAATTTGATTCGCGTTCAGCTATCCGCTCATATCACGTGAGAGATGATATTTGATATCTGAGCAGCGCGAAATTGAAATTCTGATGCCATCACTTGCAATAAAACGTTTAGATAAAATTAAATTAAGCTCTTAAAAAATATACATTTTTATCCTATTTTTTAATATGATCTTTCTGCAGTGTATCCATTACGGATATCCATACATTGCAATTCCGGTTCTAATTTTTAATAGTCTTTTCTGTTATATTAATTGTTATTGATTCGAGTTGAAAATTTCATTTGTCATAAAATGGTGAGATAATTACGCTTGTAAGATAAGCCATTGTGTTAATACAGATATGCATACGAATAAATTGGCTATTTTTCTGATATCACATACCGTTTTATAGGTTTGTTTTAATCTATGAACATTATATTCAAATATTACTAATAATATTAAATGGTTTTCTGTAAAACGCAGGTGGCTTATCGTAGCTGTTGATAATCTGCCTGAACACAGATATTTTAAGTAAAGGATCCAGTCTCGCATCGAGTGTCTTTTGGCAATCGCAAGATAGTTCTGAACCATTTTACTTTCTCTATACGAAGTATACAAAGAGAAAGTATTGTAATCGTCAAAAAATTCGAACTCGAGATTTTGACGAATCGCCACGTTTCAGACCTCCCTGAGTCCGAAAAACACAATTTTGGAATTATGTCTGCCTGTCTATGAACACGATAACTCGAAAACTATTAGAGCTACGGGGATGAAATTTGGTACGTTATCTTTACACACAATATGTAGGTTTCTGTCAAATTTTGGACAAAATCCGTGTACGGGAAGTCTGTCTGTCTGTCGGTGTACATGTGAAGATCATAACTCAGAAACTTAAATAGCTAGATAGATAAAATTTGGTGCACAGCTTTATCATCAGGGATGTAGGTCCGCATCAAATTTTGGACCAAATCCGTCAAAGGTTTGACTGTCTGTCGGTCTGTATAATCGCATGCTTGTAAATGCTATAACTCTTAAATGCAATGACTTAGATAAATTTATAATTTTCAATTTTGACTAAGATAATTGTGTTTTTCGATCTCGGGGAGGTCTAAAACGCGTCGTCAAAATCTCGCGTTCAAGTTTTTCGACGATTACAATACTTTCGCTTCGTATACGAGAAAGTAACCAGTGGGAGTGGCCTGCCCAAAACTTTCTCGCATACGACCAGTAATGTGGGATGGGTAAACACCCAGTGGGTAGGTAAATATTCTTAGGGTATTTACCCAAGGCCTGCTTATTTTGAGAAAAAATTATGAATGGTGATTTACAATGAAATATATCAAATTCATGAATTCCCCAAAACTTAATATTTTGCAAAAAAAATGCGTATGTTTTCAATTTTTACGCGCACTGAGGTACCACAACTTTATTTAACGTTTTTGAGTACGAAATCTTACTACAGAATGATATCACGCAAGATTTCACCATACCTTCCATCTGGAGAATGTCGGAATGAAGTTAAGGTTCAGGGGGTTGCCATAATTTCCAAAGCGCGTGCAAGCGACTCGCTACAATTTAATTCGTAGACCGCCAAGGTCAAACGCCAACTATACTAACTTAAGTGAAATAAGCGAAACGGTCGCCAACACACAGTCGTAATGTGCATTTTGAACTAAATATGCAATTTGAACACCTGTTTTTTAACCGATTGAGATGAAAATTGGGCACAGATCTATAATTAATGTTACCATCCGTGTTAGCAAGTTTTATTTTTCTAAGCCAAAGGGCTTATGAGATACAAGTATGCGATTATACAGACCGACAGACAGTCAACCCTTTGACGGATTTGGCACAAACTTTTATACGGACCTACATTGATGACGATAAAACTGCGTACCAAATTTTATCCATCTAGCTATTCAAGTTTTTGAGTTATATTGTTCACATGACCGTGGACATATAGACTGACTGACAGACTTCCCGTTCACGGATTTTGTCCAAAATTTGATAGAAACCTACAAATTATGCCACATACCAAATTTCATACCCGTAGCTCTAATAGTTTTCGAGTTATCGTGTTCACAGACACACAGACAGACATAATTCCAAAATTGAGTTTTTCGTATTCAGGGAGGTCTAAAACGTGGAGATTCGTCAAAATCTCGAGTTCGAATTCTTTGACGATTACAATACTTTCTCTTTGTATACTTCGTATACGAGAAAGTAAAAAGGAAGTATCGCTCTACATTACGAATGTTCTTTCACTGTTCTTAATGCATTCGTCAGACAATGAGTTGCCAGATCCGCCACAATGTTTTGCTTAAACATATTCTCAAGAGCGAGAAATTTAAGCAATCAAACGATAAGTTCGCCAGTTGCAATGTAATCCTGGGATGACAGAAGAAATGCCAGAAGACATTTCTATCATCCAATTCAACGCAATCAGAATGTTGACACGAAATTAATATCGAATAATCTATCTCTTAACGAATTTTTCAGAAAAGGGTGTCAAATTTGGCAGTGAAGCCGATTTTGACAATGTCAAACCATGTAAAATGCTATTATGGGGAGGTGATCTCTTACAATTCAAGAAGTTATTTAGAGAAAAAAAAGTATAAACACAATTCGAAGCACTTAAGCACCTCAGTAGTGATGTATTTTCTTAAACCAGCGGGAGTGGCCTCCCCTAAACTTTCTCGTATACTTCTCAAACATTTGTCATTTCCCTTCCCCTGCGTGGATAAGAAATTCGAACCAAATGTAACCCAGAATGCAATGACTATCAGAAGGATTTTTCATTGTAGATTATAGTGATAGTAAAATTTTTAGGTGAAGAATCATATTCCAAGAGATGCGTATGTATTAAAACTTAGCAATATTTATTTTTTTATCAAACTCTAGCAATGAAAGCTCAGCGTGCGGAGGAGAAACGGAGCAAATGACCTCGTTCCGTTACCGCAGAATAGCTTGCGCATGCGCAGAGATTGCTTCCACTACGCAAGTAAAACAAGGAAAAAGTGACGTAATCCATCCGCGTAAACAGAGATTGCTACATATGCGTATGGAGAATCGGATTAGAAAAATTAATTATGCAATTTGAACGCCTTTTTCTTAACCAATTGAAACGAAATTTGGGCGCAGATCTATAATTAATGTTAGCTACCATCATTCCAATTTTTATTTATCTAAGCCAAAGGGTTGAGGAGATATAGTTTTTATAAGTATGCCATTATACAGGCCGACAGACAGTCAAACCTTTGACAGATTTGACCCAAAATTTTATACGGACCTACATTCATGACGATAAAACTGTGTTCTAAATTTTATCTATCTAGCTATTTAAGTTTCTGAGTTATGATCTTCACATGTACACCGACAGGCAGATAGACTTCCCGTACACGGATTTTGTCCAAAATTTGACAGAAACCTACATATTGTGTGTAAAGATAACATACCAAATTTCATCCCCGTAGCTCTAATAGTTTTCGAGTTATCGTGTTCATAGACAGGCAGACATAATTCCAAAATTGTGTTTTTCGGACTCAGGGAGGTCTAAAACGTGGAGATTCGTCAAAATCTTTTTTGACGATTACAATACTTTCTCTTTGTATACTTCGTATACGAGAAAGTAAAAAGTGGCATTGTAAAGGTGCCGAAAAGGTTCGCGTTGTTGAGCGGGAGGAAATATTCATTTGAGAACAACCCTTATACAGGGTGTTGCCAAATTCGACCGACAAATTCAGAGGGGTGACAGTTGGCATCAAGATGATGAAAAATTAGCATAGAACATAGGGTCGCAGACGACGTTTGGTCGGTGAAAATCACAAAAAAACAGGGTGTCTGATAATTGTTAGACACTGTTCAAAAATTAATAAAAAAAAACTAATAATGTTTGAACAAAGAGTTTTTTTGATGAAAGCGCATTTTAAAACATTTTTTTCATGTAGGTAACACGCCGGTTTGGTGATACAGGGGGGTCGCTATCGGTAGTGTTAGATTGCAAAAATTGCATCTACAACATTTTTCGGTTTTATCAGTATTTTTAATTATTTAATTCTTCACCACCAAAGTTTATTTCATCTCTTGTGGCATCTTTGACAACTTTTGAAATTCAAACAATAATTTTTAGCCGTTTCATTAAATATCTAAATTTTTCTTAATTATTTACTTTGTATTCGACTTAAATATTATTTGTCTTAACTTTTGATGTTGTTTCCATTAATTTTTCAACTTTATTAATTTTTAAATCAAAATTTTTCAACGGGATTATTTTCTCGCCATCTTGTGTCGCGTAGGAATTTTGACGTTATCAGGTTTTGGCGTCTCTGGCTGGAGGCTTTTTCCGTTATGTAAAAGAATTCCTTTGTGCTTGACTGAACGAGTGGTGGTGTGTGTTTTGCAGCTGCGGGCCCCAGGGCCGTTGGGCCTCTGGGGGCTTGCCCCTGAGTTATTTTTCCGTTAAAAATTTAAAAAGAAAATGGTTCGTCTCTCGTGTTACATTTTTTCAGGTCAATCTGCAGGCATAAAAATAGTGGTGTTTTTGAATGGTGTCAAGACAATGTAACATGAACTTATACTGCTTTGTGCTCACGTATTGATGATGACGCTCGTAATCTTTTCGTATTCTTCTCCAGAATAAATGTTTGAATGCAATGTGGATTTTGACACGATTCGACGGCGCATGAAGTTATTCTGGCGCAGTTATTGAAGCAAAATATTCAGCCCACTATGCACAGCTATACTTATCTGAGTGAAAAGCCTTAACATCGAAAACTTCGTATTCATTATATCTGCAATGGTGAAGAAAGTTCTGCTGGAAGAATTTGTATATATCTATACTACAGCTAAATCACATGCATAATTACTACAAGGCTTGCTCTGTGTTTTTTTTTATCAATATTTCTGTTCTGCAAGAATCAACGGTGATTTTTCGAAATTCTGTAAAGCGATTTATTTGTGCAAGTGTTTCGGGTTGAATTCGAAATAAAATAAACTTGGTTGTTTAAGCCAAGAATGAATACAAGTGATAATAAAAAAAATCACACATTAAGTATTTAAAAAAAAAGATCATACATGTTAAGAGTGTGTGTCCAGTAAAATTGAAAACTGTATTTTCTTGGTATCTTTTTACCTCTTGAGGCCTGCAGTGCTGGTTTGTTATATTGTGTAGCTACATAATTCATATTATTCAATGGTTTCGCATTTATATATAGTTATGTGCATCTTCTTTACAATTTCATTATTTTAACTGAAACATGTTGGCAGTAATACTTAATTTAATCATTTATTAATAAACAATATTTTAAAATCTAATTTGATTCTGTTTTAAATTCTCTAATTTGATTTCACAATATGCAATGTACTAAAATGCTTCAGATTATTTAATTTAGTGGCAAGGTTTTTCAGGTCTGCAAAGGTAGGTGATTTATATGAGTGTAGCTAGAATTTCTTATCATTGTTTTGTATATTTCAGTACCCAGTATTGATTAAATAATTGATATATTTATATTAAACTAAATTTTATCATTGGGCACCTACCTTGCATTAACGTTTCATAATAATCCTAGCAACCCCATCCAATATAATGGTGCCGTCTCAAAAACAAAAGTGTATTATAGAAAATAAAGGTTAAGAATTGGGTTATATAATAAATTTAATTTTACTGCCAACTAATTTAACTTTAACAGTGATGCACATAACGGAGAGTATTAAAATTTTTTTATATTTTTGCTCGTTGCTCCAGTCTTCTCTGAGGAAATAAAATTGAAATGGTATTAAGTGAATGAAAATAATTTCATATATTTTTTGGTATTTTGTTTCAAACCTTGTTGGATATGTGTATTTCAGTGTTTTTACATAATTTTTACACATATATAAATTTTTGCATATTATTTGAGTATTTTATGTCTGATATATATATATATATATATTTCATTACTGTCAATATATTTAGTTGAAATATCATGTCTAACAGTTTAGTTGCCTCTCTCACACCCTTTAAGGGTAAAGAGGACAGTTTCGAATTTTTTGTAAAACAATTAAATTATATTGCTCGCTTGGAAAAATGGAGGGAGAAAATAATCCCGTTGAAAAATTTTCATTTAAAAATTAATAAAGTTAAAAAATTAATGGAAACAACGTCAAAAGTTAAGACAAATAATATTTAAGTCGAATACAAAGTAAATAATTAAGAAAAATTTAGATATTTAATGAAACGGCTAAAAATTATCGTTTGAATTTCAAAAGTTGTCAAAGATGCCACAAGAGATGAAATAAACTTTGGTGGCGAAGAATTAAATAATTAAAAATACTGATAAAACCAAAAATTGATGTAGATGCAATTTTTGCAAGCTAACAGGTAGCATTACCGATCAACAGTAGCCAATCTGTGTTTTCTGGTGCCTTTTTAGTTTTTCTTGAATATCTCGAAAATTCTTCAGTTTTCACACTACTTGTGAATTAACAAATTAAAGAGAGTAAAAATCCCTACAATTTCATGCTTTTATTTTTCTCCCAGTTTTAATATTTTTGCAGATAATGACTCTATACTAATTTTTGATTTTCAGTAATTTGCGACTCCCTGAACCACCAAAACGACGCGTTACCTACTGAAAAAGAATGTTTAAAAATGCGCTTTCATTTTTAAAAAATTCTTAGTTGAAACATTATTAGTTTTTTAAATTAATTTTTGAACAGTGTCCAACAATTCCCGGACGCCCTGTATTTTTGACATTTTCACCGATTAAACGTCGTTTGCAACCCTATGTTCTATGCTAATTTTTCATCCTCTTGATGCCCACTATCACCCCTCTGAATTTGTCGGTCGAATTCGGCAACACCCTGTATAGTCATTGGGGAAATGCTAAGGAAACAGCGAAAATCGGTAACACATTCGCGAATCCTCTTATCAAAACTAATGAATGTTTCAAAAAATGAAGGTAAAAAGTTTGATAACAAATAAAAGAGTTTATTTACTCTTAAAAGACAGATTTTAAAAAAATTAATTAAAAAAATTTTTTGACTTTCATTTCTTGAATAAAGCAAGGGGAAAATACGTTAAGAAATCCTATTTTGATTTAAGTATGGTTTATGGCTTAAAACAGTTTGATACCAACTGATAACACTAGGCTTTATTTCAGAAAAAAATTCCTCTATCAAATTCTCTAATGCCAAACACAGATGAATTTTAATAAATAATAATAAGGAATTTCTTTCAACATTCTAGAATAAAATATGGTATTCCCAAACGTACAAGCAAGGCTAAAAAGATGCAGCCTCAATTGAGAAACATCAATTTATTTTATTTTTTTATAAACTCTCAGGGTGGATGACGCTGGAGAGGATACGAACGCGAGCAGGAATGCCCCTCCCTCGCCGAACTAAAGCGTATAGTGACACAATCAGGCCGGTTTGTGCTTTGTAATGTAATAAAAAAACCAAATATGAATTTTGGACACCTTCTTTAGTTCCGATTAGTTCCACAATTTGGTGAAGACATACAAATTTAGTCACAAGACAAATACCAAATTTCATTCATCCAAGTAGCGCACACACACGCGCTAGTAGACGGACCAAAAGACATTCAACCTGATGAAGGTTTCGGTCCAGCAATTCAGATGATAAAAGTACGTACCAATTTGTGCCCATCTAGTCCTTTGCTGTTTTTAATTATCATATCGTGGATTCAGTGAAGCCGGAACGCCGTTCCGGCACTGCTTTTTTTCACGAGAAAAAAAGCAGTGAAAAAAATTGTGAAATCATCCTTAAAACAGCGTGATTTTTGTCACTGAGGTTAGAGAGTTAATTCCCGTATGGCTTTTAGAGCGTCCCGGCACAACTTATTTTGCGACTACAGTAGTGTATCGCATCCACATGCACACGGACGGACAGACAGCCACATTTCCCATAGACGGATTACATCTAAAACTTGACTGAAATCTGCAAATTTGATGTGAACAGACCATATACTGAATTTCATCCGTCTACGCTCAATGCATCTTTGAGCTTTTATGTTCACAGATAGACAGACGTAACTCCAAAAATGTGTTTTTCGACTTCAAGCAGATCTAAAGCGTGGAGATTTATCAAAACCCCGAGGTCGAATGTTTTTATTATAACAATACTTTCGCTTTTCATACTTCGTATACGAGAAAGTAAAATGTGATTAGCAAAAGTGGTTATTCTTTCAAAATACTATATGATGCACTGTTTTAACAAAAAATCAAAATGCCACCATTGAAAATAAGTAAATATTTATTAATAACACAAAATGAGAAGGTTAAAAGTTTTGTCCCAACTAATAAAATTTCAGGAAAAGTTGAAAAACTGATTCCCGTTCGCGTTCGTATCCTGTCCTACGTCATCCAAGCTGCTGACTGACTTGTGCCCTCCCCCTACCCGTGATAACTCTTGGCCTCATATAAGATGCTATAGGAATGAATAATAATTTTAGAATGCAAATTCTCATAGTTAATCTTTATTATAATTAATATTCACACTAAATAATCTCCGATATCAAGAATTTTTTACTTGTCACTCCGAATTTATCTCTTTAATCACGAGACCACTTTTTCTTCTAGCCCCCGTTAAAACTGGGCCTTTTTGGGGGGATGCGGCATGAATTTGGACTCTCCCAACCTGGGTGGTCATCACCACCACCCCACGCCCTGTTATAACCTTCCATTAAGGCGCACGGAAATGGGCTGTGGTTGGCAAGGTAATTGGACTCCCTACCGCGCTTATCTCCAAAGCGGTCTCAGAACACTACCTCCCCTCAAAAGGAGCCAACCGCCTCAGACCGGCTTTCGTCGCTGATGAGGGGAAATTTTTAGACCACCCGGGACCGCTTCGCTCGGTGCGAGAGGGTTAAAGAACTACGAATCCAGTGTTCAATAAATGTTATTTGGTATTGGTCGATACAGAGGCATTGGGCGTGAAATAAGGATGTTGAATATTAGGTGAGAGCAAAGTTTTCCTTCTTTTGAGGTATCATAATGAGACGGAGACAACAGCAGCACTCGTCGAAAATTAACAGAATAAGTAAAGCGCCATTTTGGTGTATTATCTCAACCTTCGGTAACATAATTTGAAACACATTGTAATCGCATGAAAACACCAAGTGACCGGGAAAGATCTTCATTATTCTAAAGATTAATAACAAAAATACGAAAAAGTGAATTGAAATGCAGTTTGCAGCAAAGGAGTGAAGTAATCTAACAGGAGAAACTGTCTAAATCTAACAGTGATTATGCGTTTAGGATCGAATCGGTCCCAAATTCGACACAGATTTACAATTTTGGTGTTAAGTTAAGAGATAAAATTCCATTTAACTGGTTCTTGACGATTCTGTGCCATTGTATTGTAATCATCAAAACAGAAAAACAGACATAACACCACTTCATGCCCCTGCGACTATAACCTTTCGGTTATTTAGACACCCTACTAGCACAAGACGCTCTACAATATTCATACGATATCTTTACGAGGTTGTGCAGCATTCAGAATATCATAGCAACATCGTGAAGATATCATAAAATATCTTTTGCTAATAAGGAGCGTTGCGGACATGAAGTGGAAGAGACATTGGAAGAAGATCCTCAACTATCCGCTGTTCTGACTGTCACTCTATCCGTCCGGTGCCTGTCATTTATTGACAGAAAACAGGGAAAATTTTTACATGAGATTGACAAAAGCCGTATCCATCCAACACCTCCTAAATAATGAAGGCCTGGGTGCTGATTTGTGACGTCACCAATAGTTGGATCCTGCCATGGGATTGGCTTGCCAGGTCGGATATCGGACGTGTTGCCTGGCGACATCCGACGAGGCAAGCCATTCCCACGGCAAGAGCCGGTATTCTGTTGGTGTTGTCACAAATCAGCGCCGAGGCCTTCTGTATTTAGAAGGTGTTGATCCATCACGCTGGACCGCTTAAGGACCCGAGTTAACTCGTTCTAAACACCGTAGGTTACAAAATAAGTAGGTCCTTAAGCGGTTAAGAAACGTAGTGCAAAGCAGTTTCAAAACACTTATTGGTGAATAACAAAATATATCGACAATATATGGGGATTACTGTGCATTGTCCATCACACCGGACAGCAGGTGCGATTTACAATTGGGTGTAAGATAATGCGTTTTTAGACGGCCTACGCGTCTAACGCGTCATGTTATCTATGAAGGCCAGGCAAATGGTCCGTGCACTGGAAATTATTCTAAATAAAATGCCTCATAACTGTCAACACCTATCGTGGATATTTTTTTCATTACATGCAAATTGGATGTTCTTTGCATGATAATTGAGGGAACTGTGGTCTGTTAATAATTTAAATTGGTTAAATATTTTTGTTGTAGAAATGATTTACAGCACGAAGCGTCTTTAAACCAGTTTCTAAAAACTGATTGGGAAATCCGTTTTCAAGCTTTCAACTTGCGTATTCGTTACTTCAAAAGTCTCCCCAGGAAAGAAACCACAAACATGTGTGCGGTATCGTGACTTTGAAATGTTTCGGGCTTCAAGGATAGTTTCATTTAGTTACAGCAAGGATGTCGATTAAAATTTAGTTACATAACACGGGAAATCCGTCACTCTTCGGTATTACAAGTTCTATTCAAATCCTTTTGTAAAGAAGATTCTAAAATATTTCTTTTGTGTTAGTCATATTTTTTGAATAAAAAAATTTAAATTTCTTTTGTCCTTGAAAGAAATTTATTATATTTTTTGTTCATTTATCAGTGATGCATACTCATCTCAAGAAGTAGCATTGTTGCAAAACTTATCTGTCCCAGGCTAAAATACATGCATCCAGAAACGTCTTTATTTTTTTATACACCTTTGTTTAACTTGACATGTTTCGTGCTTGTAAATATGGAATTTTGCAATTGAATTTTCACTCACTCCCTGATGGGTCCGAGTTTTCAAATTTTTTATACTTAAGCATAATCAAAGATAATGCATTGATTTATTGTTTACAGAACTTAATTATCAATTAATCGATTGATTTAATTGAAACTCTATTCCGTACGAGTGGTGCCACCTAGTTGTGAATTTAAAGAAAAGGGAAATTTGTATCATAAGGCTATAATGCTAATGCTAGGCCGTAATTTTGTTGATGTTGTTAAAATAAAAGAGCTCTCAAAGTTGATTAGCTTCATTTAAAATAAAAGAGGACTTCTAATTGTTCTTGTTGCCTGGTGGACACAGACTGTTGTTGTGAACATCAGTCGCCTTCCTCGGAACAAGAAAACTAGCAATCCGTGGACGTATTCAGAGCGAAACATCAACTATTCAGTTCTAAATCAGAGAAAAGGCAGCCATGGTTAATAAAATCATTATGATGTTATGAGTGTGGACTTAATTGGATCTATGGGCCCTCTTGTTAAGATTTAAATGGAGGGTTCAGAGTTAAAGTGAACCAAGTCCATGAGATTCATTTCTGATAAAACAGATCTCAAAGTTGATTAGCTGCGTTTAAAATAAAAAAGGACTTCTAATTGTTCGTTGCCTGGCGGACACAAACTGAAGTGTGGACGTTAATCCTTTAAAACACAGAAAATATAACATTTCTACACTGCCATCACAATGTCATTACTAAGTAGGCAAAACATGAGCTTGGTTTTCTTTTACTCGGAAGCCTCCAAATATGAAAGGAAACAATATGCTTGAAATTAGTACTTTACACGCGTAAGCGGATCGACTTCACATTTACGTCGGGATGTGTGGTATGGTGTGGATACATGGAGAAGATTCCATCGAAGACCGTTCTGAAAAACCATGGTGCATCTTCACAGCGTCCTTGATCTAAATAATAAACAGCTTACTCTAAGGCTATGCGCATACATGCAATTATTAATCGGGCAACAGTTTAGTTGCATGTTAAAAGACCATGGGCTCAAGTTAGAGTGCGCATACATGCAACTTTATAGATCGGCAACTAAACAGTCGTAAAACCACAGCGATCGTCTTTTGATTAAAGAATCGCACAACTATCGTAAAGTACATGGGTTTCTACTGGAGAGCGCATACATTCAACTAAACAGTTGCTCTGCTCTGTTCATTCAAGGGGTGAAGGTCACAAAGCGAGCTCAGAAATTGGCGCGTTAACTAGACGGGGCGTTTTAAAGAAGCGCATGCGCTATTCTTAAAATAATTTAGCTCTAAAAATGGCTGAGATTATTAGGATTGATATGGAATTATTGATTGAGTGTATAGAAAGAAGGCGTGCGCTATATTTATTATCAGTTATTACTTTTAAAATAAATAATAAATTTGCATACTTTTAATGATTGTTACTCCATTTTTATTAATAATGCATGTGTTTTATTACATAATTTTAATTAGCTCAATTGGTATTTTCTTAGTTGATATTTCAGATGCTTTGAAATCAGTAGTTTTAATTTTATCCTTTATATTATTTATCTCTCTTTGTCAACATCCCTTTTTCTCAACTAAGCGATGAATCAGATATCATTGAATATGACTTTTTAAAAGACTTCAATGAAAACGTAGTCATTTTACGTTTCAAAATTTGAGTGAAAAAAAATTTTGAGTCACAAGAGAAGCTGTCACTTGGGCAAACTTAATCTAACTCATGTGACCTGTGCTATAAAAATTGAAAACTATGAAACATTTTTTTTTTAACATTTGTTAAATATGAAACATTTATTTACTCAATATACTTCAATAATAGACAAAATATTTTAATTATAGTGATGTGCGCTTTTTGGAATGAGCTAGTGATATTTAGAATCGTGTCGCATTCTATGTTTTTCGTATTCATTGTGTACTAGCCATCTTCGGCGACTAGCTTGCTCACCGGGAATATAATTTCAATGGAATCTCTTATGCATAATTTAATATACATGGTTCCCTTAACAATTTCAAATTGTGATAGACATTTAATCCATGTTCTTTCAGTAGATTTACACCTGTTCTGTTCATTGTCTGCATGTCCCTAATAGAGTCAAGTAACTGGTTGTGTCATGCAACATCAAACTGCACATTGTTGGCATCAACTTCACTCTTATTCCTCTTGCAAAATATATATTAGATTTTAACTTTAAAATGGCGCGGCACATTTTACTTCCAGCCTCATATTAACTGGATGAAAATGTGCTGATTAAAACATAGCATTAAACATTAAGATATTGCCTTATCTTTCAACAATGATGGAGAAACGCGCAATTAAATGTTTGTTTAAACAATGAAAACGGTTTGAATTGCGTTGCAACAATGAAGAGTATTGTAGTAAATTATGCCAAAAAATATTTTTAAAAATTCATTAAAATTAGAGAAAATATTGTACGGCAACTTAATTGATATCATTGAAAAGGTAATTTTTTGCACTTTCAAGATGGCGTTATGCTGTAATATTTTCGGAAGTTATAAAGGAAAAACGCCAAAATTTCGCTTAATATTTAATTAAAATTCTAATTAAAATTTTTAAAAAGGGCTCCGAGGTGCACATTCCCACCCTCCAAAGTATGTTTGTGCCAAATGTAGTGGCTCTAAGTCCAGTGGTCTGACCTGTAGAGCGCCAAGACACACACACACACACACACGCACATTCTCCTTTATTATCAGTAGAGTAGTAGTCGGCTACTTTACTCTGAAAAAACTGATGTACTTTGATAAATTGTTCCACGAACTATTTGTAAATTGAATATAGATATCAAATTCGAATTTGGTTAATTTGAAACTGAGGGATCCACAATGAAAATTAGATGTATCCAAAAGTTCGAATTAAGAAAAATTTTGTTTAAAAACAAACACAAGAGATAAAGATTTATTTTAAAGTTTTAATGAATATTACGTAATTGATTAATAAACAGTAAATAATTTCGATGTATAAAGCAATATTAGTTATTCCAATAAATAAAAAAGTAATTTAAATAAAGAAATATATGTACAGCACCTAGAGTGCAAAAATTGAGTAATTATTTTTTAATTAAATACATAGAACAGGAGCTAAGAGCGAGTTCTTGAGTTAATTATAGGCCTTAAAGATAATTCGCTGGCACTTAAAAGATACGGACGTATTTAACTAACGAAAACAATTCAGAAATGAGCACGATTTCAGTTTTGACCTAAAATTAACCTAATAAATTCGAATTATAGGCTTATGTACAGAACTCGCCTATTACTAGTAATGATCATCAAAGCATTTGATAAAGAAAGAAATCAATGAAAACGAAAGTTCACCATCCAGTCTAATCATTGAAATGATAGTTTCGTGAGCTGAAAATGAATTTGAGAAAAACTAAATTGTATCACTATAAAAAAAATCATTTTGGAGCTCGCAGCGCGTGCGCAGTGCGTGAAAAGACAGCCAGAGCATCCAAAAATGGAGAATCGAAAGAGATTAAAAATCGCATGTATGCGCACCCGTCGCAACTAAACAGTTTAGTCGCCGTGAAATCGCGCGGTGCAGGCAATCCGACTAAACTGTTTAGTTGCGGAAGGAATTGCCTGTATGCGCTTAGCCTTAGACAGATAATCTTTAGTACATGTATATGATTAATCTTTTTTCTTTCCGAGTTGTTCGGAATTAAAATTCAATCCAACTTTCATTTCCTTATGTGCTTTGATTTAGAAGAATCGCTAACCCCGTTAAAAATTAGACCCAGTAAAGCATTCCACCTAAGTAGGAATCCCCATATTTATTCGCTGATATTTTTACTTCGGATCAGACGTTTTTTCACTCAAATTTTTACAGTTACCACAGATCTTGGAAAATAATTTTATCGGTTATAATCGTAACAAAATGAAATCCCGAATAAAGACTTTGGATTATGGAAATAAAATTAATATCAGTTCATATTATGGACTCTCTCTCGATATCTAAGAAATCATCTTACGTTCGTGTAATTCTTTCATGTCTGAAACTTAAGAGTTGTGTTCCATTAGGAGTACGCTAAGAGGTGTTAAATCAGACAGATCCATATGACTAGTTAATTAAACTAAAATAAGAAAAAAATTCATCCCTCAAAACCCAAAACTAAAATTTCATCTTTAAGACTGGATAATTAGTTGCAATCAAAACAAAAGGTGTTTTGACATTAATGATATAAGTTCACTATATTTGTCGAAGTGGTTAAAACTCAACAAACATAATTATTACAAGAACGTGATTAAATCTGTTATGGAAAATTAAATCACAAACTCTAAAATGTTGAACAGTCGCTCCGATTATTTAAGAGCATAAAAGACTGTACTACGCGTTTCTTTTTGAGATTTACACGAAAGGGAAATTTCCAATATCTGCACAATATTTTAATCTAGATTGCTTTATTAACTTCAAATAATTCCTCAGATTTATACATTTTATCCACTCCTCCTCCTCTGTCACATAATCTATTTTAACCCTTTGTGTCACGGTGTTGCATATCTTAAACAAATCCAAAAGGTACTATATTTTCCACAGTAAGCTCTTCAAGTCGATTTCATTGGTTGTTGCAATACTGCCACACTGTCGTTAGCACAAATTGCTCATATATTCCCCAGCAGATGGTGATACTGAGGTGATTTTTACAAACTAAGTTTCAGTTGATACTTAAACATTGGCACGAGGTTGCTCCTTAAATTATTGCAGAATTTAATGAAATTAAAAAGAGCGGCCACATCCATTCGTGAGAAATGGGTGAATATGGTTTGTTATAACAACTGTTTGTTGTAACAACTGTTTTAAAAATTTAAATTTTGAATTTTTCATGCCATTTTGCATTATGTTGCAGAAATTCAAAAAAACACTTTTTTGTCAATAAATTTTTATTTTAACATGCCAAACTTTTCAAATTATTTTTCCATACTTACAATTATGTATTCCAACGTCTGAGTAATTTTTTTTTCAAATCGGAATTTTTGAGATGTAAAGGATTAAGTTGCCAGATTACGAAACTTTTTTCAGTTTATCCACGTGTGGTTTTCAACTCTACACGAACTGCAACATCTTCGTCAACCGCTGAGCAATTCTCCAAACCGCAATGATGGAAACTAGTCTTAACGTTATCTGTCATTCATTCACTGAAGGGGTCTCGTTGGAGTCTTCGTTTCTCTAATGACCTGACGTGCTTCCTAAACCCCGTGAAATTTATAGGCAAAAACTTAAGTTGCCCATCTTATCCTCTGCGAAGTCTAGAATGTTGTCTGAATTTTTAAATTCGATGTTTATTTAACTTTTTGGTGTACGAAGTATACATAGAAAAGGCATTGAAATCGTCGGAAATATTCGATCTCGAAATTTCGATGAATCTACACGATTTGAACTTACCAAAGTCTGAAAAAAAAATGTCATTTTTGGTATTACGTTCAAGCAGTGGCGGCTCGTCCATAAGAGCTGCAGTCCAACCGCCCCCTGAAATTATTTTAAAAGATTGTATTTTCGTTTTTATTCTAATTGGCTTACTTTTCCACTTTGAGAATTCAGTGATCAACGAAAATGGAAAAAAAAATTTAAGAAAAACGTAAAAGGAAGACGGAAAATCAATCAAGAATTGAGAGAGAGAGACAGACCAGAGCTGCAGCAAGTTTTGCCCCTCCTGAGGATTCGAGATGTTATGAGCAAAGCGAAGCTGGAGATAAGCAACCCTTTCTCCACTTGAAATTGCATTCACTTGAGCTGCATTTTTCTGAGCTCTCGCTTGGCGCGACTTCCTCATTTGGCTGTTTTGCGCTTTTTCTCAGTAGTTCAGTCGTTAAATAGTTTTTTTTAAAAATCCAATTCTGGAGGAGCTGTAATTTTTTGCTTCCTTATGTTTTTTGGGGGTGCAGATTACGAACCTGAGGTTTACCAAGAAATAATTTTAGTTATAGCCAAAAAACATGAAAACACATTTTCCCAGTTTTTTACTTATAACTCGAAAACTATAAATTTTTAGTATAACATCATTATATATCAAAATAGTCATCACAAAATTAACTACAACTTAGGTCTATACAACTTATGTAGCTATGCTCGTTTCTCAGCCGACGAGCCGCCACTGCCTTCAAGTGTCTTCCGTGTGTATGTGGACTCAGTAACTCCAAACGCAACGATCTAAATGGATGAAATTTTATATGTTTTCCTTGCAGTCCGGTTGCAGATCTGTATAAATTTTTAGACTAAATCCAATAATTAAAAAGGTATGTGCTTTTCCTTAACACATACTCGATTTTCTTTACAACGCTCCAACGCTACATAAAAAAGCCGTGTCTAAAATATAAAAGCCGTCCGAAATCGTTAACGCTTCAGGAATGTGGGCAACGTGTCAAAAGAGATTCTTTCCAGAGGCAACAAAAAACTCAGACAGCTTTTTCTGGCGTGAAAACGTCTTTCTGCTCTTTACAGTGATAGTCTCTTCGAACTTTCTTGTGTGACAAAATACCGTCAGATTTAAATCGCTAACAACTACGAGCCTAATAATGCGAAGAGAATGGTTGAAAACACAATGGATAGATCATATTTGTAAGAGTTTGTCGCATAGTATTTGTTTTGCCTGTGACGTCATTGTACCAGTGTAAGCGTATACGCGTGCTTTTTATGAATTAGCTTTATGTAAGGATATAAATAAGTGTAGCGTGGAAAGGCGTTTAACTAGGAGATTGATTCTGGTGTCATTTTAAAGAGCTTGAGGAGTATTACTAGGACCCAAAGTGAGACAATAAAAATATTTATCAGAATATAAACAAAAATCGTAATTGAATGAAAATTTCAAACTACGCATGTCTTTTTATTATAACATGCAGATTTTTCTTTCGAATTGTACGAAACTTACAGAATGCTTGACAATACGTGAAAGAAACACTGTATTAAAATTTGAATATTACGGGAAATATGAGCACTTGTAGTAAATGATGTTTTATTGCGCATACGTGAAATATAGTTCCATATACTGCGATCAGATGGCGCCATCAAAAGCTACTCTAAATAAAACATAAAAAAGGCGCAGTTCGGGTCCGCGCTGTAGATTCATCGTGATAACGTCGGAATAAAATCATAAAACAAGTATTTAGTATTAATAAGTAATTTATTTATTAATCTTTTTTAAAAATATTTACACAGTGCAGTATAATGGTTACAGAATAGATAAATCCCGAGTTTATCACATGTAGCAAGAGTCTGTGGTAGCGTGTGATTTATGTATTTTGTAACCATTATACTACTCTGCGTAAATATAGCGTTAAGTGAGATTGATAATTAAATTACATATTAATACAAACACTTGTTTCATGATTTTATCCCGACGTTTTCAAGATAAATCTACGGCGCGGACCCGAACTGCGCCTTTCTTATGTTTTTTTAGCGGTTTCCTGCTTTTTAAAAATTTATGCTGATTCATCCACACGGGGATAGTGATGATTTAATAGCAATACCAAAATTAATTTATTTCTTCATTTTCATAGGAGTTTAAAGCTTTCCTTTCTTTTTTATGCCGAAATCGGTTAATATTAAAAAGAAGTTATGCTACAATTAATTTTGTTTCATCAGTTCTGTTTTCCATGCTTTTTTTATTTTTTAAGCACTCTGTCTGTCTACAAATCAGTATACACACCATGGGATACCGTTTGGATTCTGAGTTGACAGGATTTTTTTTTCCTAAGTTCAACATTTTATTTATGACGAACTCCTTTAGAATTAATTTATTTTTTAACTTCTGGGAGATCTCTACTTTCGTTTCAGTTAAAAAGGTTCTTTCTTTTTCATACTTAATTTTGGAAATGAATATTTATATATTTTGTAAAAAGAAAGCTAGTGTCAATTGTTTCATCATTTCTGTCTTTCACGCTTTTTTTATTTGTGGATGAGATTTTTTTCTACAACTTTCCGTAGTAAATCTGTGACAATCAGAATTGAGATATTGTTTGCAAGCTAAAAGCCCGTCTTAGACAGGCACAAATCTTCTATTCTAGAATATTTTACCATGAGTATTCTGTTTACGTTGAATCAAAGTACGTATATTTCTGATTATTGCATTTATGCTGCTCGTGACTGTTATTTAGTAGTTTCTGTTATTTCTTAGAACAATGGTGCTTAAACTGTGAAGCAAGCTTCCTCAGAAGAGTCTGATTACATGGGGGAAAAATATCGATACCAAAATAAGAAAATGCATTTTGAAAGTGCAAAAATGAAGTGTAACCTTTAAAAATGAATAAATAATAACAAAATACCCTTTGCAATTTATATTAACTGTTTAGAATTGCAAAATTCCTTAAGTCGAAAATTCAGAATAATTTATTGGGAAATACCGTGGCTAAACTTGTTATGGAGCTGTGATCCCGAATAATAAAAATTTGAGAATAACTACATTTATATGTTTTTACATTTTCAGAAAATAACCATTAACGTGAACACAAAATGATGTGCAAAATAAAGCAGATAAGATTTCATGGCAAGCGATCATTTTTTTTATTTATTTCAAAACAAATGATGACTTACACAGTCGTTACGTCTCAGAATTTAATGAGAATGTGTTGTCATGTGCTATGATTATAATAACTCATATTGATGCCATCCATATATTAGTAAACTTATATATTATGAATAAGTGGCTTTATCTTTTCTACCCCCGGTTGGGTTGGTTTCCGTTGTTAACGTGCGGAACCCAACCCAACCAGGGGTACCAGAATAGACCCCTTAGACTTGATTCGTCTATCTTTAGGGTTGCCATACGTCCCATATATACGGGACTGTGACCGTACTTCACTACTCAGACCCGTATTACTACTTGTCCCGTTTTCTTCCTAAACACTGCGACTTAGGGGCCGTTCAAATATTACGTAAGCACCTAAGGCGGGGGGGGTTGGGGTTGCGATTGGCTTATTTTTGCTGACAAGGAGGGAGAGGGGGTATGAGTGATGCTTACGTAAGGCATTAAAATCACTTTATTTCCGAAAATCTCTTGTGACTTGCAAAAATAATTTAATTAAAAAGAATTAAATTTAAAAAAAAAATTAAATTTGGAAAAAGAAAATTAAACTTGAAAAAAAATTTTCAATGATGTTCTGAGGTCAAGCATTTTAACCACACAAGAAAAGCATAAACGATAGATAGGATGAATGTTCATTGAACACCAATGGATAATAGTATCTTTTCTTTATAATAGCTGGAGGTAACAGTTCATAATAATGTTTGTTGCATGAGGCTTATTTCTGAGAACTTGCTACTTTTTCCAGTGATGAGAATGGAATGAAAGGGGTCAATATGCTGTATTGTGATAATACGAGTTTCCAAGCGAGCACAAATAAACATGTTACAACAAACTTGAAACTCATTGAACATATCGTGTATAAAAAAATACTCTTAGTAGGTTTGAAGTTGCATCTTCTTAGTATGACTAAAAAAAACCAATCTCATTGAAAGCGGAAATAAAATAAGATAACGAATATTCTCAAACCGCAAATCCTTCGTAGACATTAAGTCTGCTAATCACTTAACGTTTCCCCCCCCCCCCTTGGGTTCTCACCGTTTTTTTTTAACAATAATAGTTCATTTTTACTTTTATCGTATACAAAGAGAAAGTATTGTAATGGTCAAAAAATTCGAACGAGATTTTGACGAATCTCCGCGTTTTAGACCTCCCTGACTCCGAAACACACAATTTTGGAATTCTGTCTGTCTATCTGTGAACACGATAACTAAACACCTTTTAAAGCTACAGGGATGAAATTTGGTATGTAGTCTTAACATATAATTTGTATGTTTCTGTTAAATTTTGGGCAAAATCCGTCCACGGGAAGTCTGTCTGATCGCTTTCATGTGAACACTATAACTCACAAATAGCTACGTGGATAAACTTTGGTACACATTTTTATCATCAAGAATGAAGGTTTGCATCAAATTTTGGACTAAATCCGTCAAAGGGTTGACTGTCTGTCTGTCTGTCTGTATAATCGCATACTTTTGAACGCAATAACTTCTTTAAAAAATACTCTGATAAATAAAATTTTGTAGGAGGCCTTCTTACCTTAATGGTAGATTTGTGTCCAATTTTTGTGTCAATCCTTAAAAAAAAGGCGTGCAAATTTCGTTTTCTTTATCTTACACTAGCAGTACGCGCACGGCGTTGCCCGTGGAATCAGGACTTCAAAAAAGTGGGTGAAAAAAAGTGCCCACAATGGCACGAAAAAGTTTTGAAAACAAAATCAAAACAAAAAATACACATTGATATTCCCGCTAATTTTTCTTTGCGAATGACGTCGCCTGCCGCGAAGAAGGTCACATTGCAACAATGCATTGTGGGATGGTCCAGAGAATCTCTCGCTGTTAAATTTCGCTACGAAAAAACTGTTTGAACCGATCAGGGAAAAATTAATTTTTAAAAAACAAAAAAAGATATTTTAATAGTTCTTGCTTTAAATCCGACATAAACGTTCCATTTGTAGGCTGAAAAAAAATGAAAATTATAGAGATGTTAGAACGTCAGATGCGATAATTTAAAGAAATCTTTATTAAAAATTACCATAAAAGTGACTATTTTTCAAAATTCAGTGCATTACGTTAGAAATTCAAAACTAACATCATTTGAACGGAAAACGCATGCTCTTTCCGATGGTGTATATATTTTTGTCGTAAACTTATTCGAAGCTATTTTATTGAGAAATTAGTGCGAAAAATCAACCAAAACAACACAAAACATTAAATAAAAATTTTTCTAGATTAAATTTCAAAATTTCGGCTTCGAGGTGCATTCAGTCACCATTACGACTACCTGTGTGCCAAATTTCAAGGTTGTAAGTGCGATAGATTCGTCTGGACATCGCACGCAGGCACACACACACGCACACACACAAACATTGCCTTTTATAAGTATAGATTAAGCCGTATTGGTAAACACGCCAGCTTCTAATTCCACTTCCGCGTTGGACAACCTTCGGAAATAGCGGCATGACGTTTCTCTTATTTTTTTCTATTAAATAACAAATACCAATAATAGATTATGAAACTACTTTAAAAATGAATCATTCACCAATCTAAGATTTAATTTTTTTTCGCCTCTTAAGTTTTAGATTTAAAAAAAATTACATATTGTAATGATTGTTACCTTTCAAATTTATGTAGTTACAATAATGTAACTGACAGTTAGAGAAGTGTTTTGAGCTTTATTGGAAAAGAAAATTTTCATTTACTTTTATATAACTGTAGGCGGTCATAGTAGGCTTAGTGATACATTCCATAAATGAATACACAGTAACTTTAACTAACTATTATATTATGCAGAATTAAGTTTACATTTTGAAGAAGCATTATTTACAGTTAAAGGTATTTACAAATGAAATAGTTCGTCGTTAAATAGGCTTTTGGATGGCCCATCTTCGTCTTCAGTCTTTGTCAGGAAAAAACCCAAAAGTCGTTTGGTTTATGCGTTTTCTACAGCGTCGTCGCCTCTTCTGTTCTCGGCAAATAGCAAAATAAGGCCAAACCTTCTTAAAAATAAGGCCAAAAGAGGCCAAATTTGACAAATGATTGAAAACGTCATTTGCTATTAGGAAAACAGGTATCCTTCATGAAAACGAATCCCATTTGATAGGCACATGTTCAATTTCTATTATTAAACTAAACTTTGAGTGAAAGAAATTTAAAAGATCCTTGTTCTATTCAGGAGCTATTTCTTTTGACAGCTCATTGTGCATCGCTTGAAATGTGCAATATCAAAAATTTATTTAAAAACAATAGAATAAGTAATTAAAAATTGTTCTAAAAGTCATTCACGAAAATAAAGCCAAAAATGAATTTAAGGCCAAATAAAAATTCCTAAGGCCAAGAGCTTTGAAAAAAGGCCAAATTTCTATAAGTTGGCCTTAAAAAGGCCAATATGGCAACCCTGGTTCTCGGCAGCTTGATTCTCTGACGTCACTCGCGATGGCAGCGCCATCTACAAGTACTCGGCTGCGGCTGGTGACCCACATAACAACTTACGTTTTTGATATAAAAGTGATTACTAAAAGTTTGGTCCTTTTCTCACATGCTTAAAAGTCTAGTGGCAATTTTGAAAAATTAACGAAGAAGAAGCTTAGCAAGATTCCTTCCAAGAAGAAAGCGATGAAGTAGCAACAGAAGGGGGGAGCAATATAATAACAGATATGGAAAAACGGCTTCAGCGACCTAGGTCAGCATCTGAATAGAAGATGGACATGTCGAAAATTAAATTTAAAATATAGCTATGCCCTTTTAAAATCAGGATAAACACGCTGCTCTTTTTTTCATTATAAGTCGAGTTAGTTTTTTTTTTTATTTTGATTAAGTCCTAAAATTTTAAATTAGATTATTACTGTTGCTATCAGTTTTGTAAAAAAGAACGGAGGGGTGTTGCAGCCTTTCGTTTCTACGCAATTATAAGAGTGGGGGGGTGCTATTTGCTTATTTTGCTGGACATAAGTGAGGGGGGTCAAAAATTACCAAAAACATGCTTTACGCAATATTTGAACGGTCCTTATCCCCAATCTTATTATTAGAAAATCACACGTCATGGTATGATTTGGATAAATTGCCTCTCTTTCATCTGAGAGATTATATTATACATATTATATTATATTATATTATATTATATACAGGCATTATATTATATTATAGTTACATTATATTATTATATTATATTATATTATATTATATTATATTATATTATATTATATTATAATATAATTATATTATATTATAGCTTATATTATATTATATTTATATTATATTATATTATATTATATTATATTATATTATATTATTATATTATATTATATTATATTATATTATATTATATTATATTATATTATATTATATTATATTATATTATATTATATTATATTATTTTATATTATACTAGCTGATATACCCGGCGTAGCTCGGGATAAAAAATATTTTCCAGTTCAAGTACTTATAACACTTTCCGCGGGGGCGTCTTTCGTTAATTTTCGTTAATGAACTGACCCTTTGAACCATCAGCGAAACACCCTTCTTCTTTTTCTCTCCTTAGTTTGAACCACCTGGCAAGAATCTCGTAGTCCTTCGTATTTATTTTTCCCCTCCCCATCATTGCTACGGCCACAGCAGAAACTCTTTCATATCTTGGATTTTGACGTAGATCTACGTCTCTTCATAGTGGTCTAATGGTGTAAAATTTGGTGCGGGAAAGGAAAAAATTATGACGCTTTTCGTGATATTTTTAAAAGCTTATAGTTCCGCAACCAAATAACATAGAGAGTTTTAGTTTCATTTAACAGAGAAAGGTGGACATTGAAGAATGGAAAAATAATTTTAGAATTTGGAATTACGGTTTAGTCACAGTCAAGCTTCAAAGTTGGTGAAAATCACTGAAAATTTGATGACGTCACAGCGACCGACGCGCGCGTATGCAGACTATCCAATTACATTTGGCAATTTATTCATCGATCTTAAGTTCAAGCGAAATATTACTCAAAAATTGTTGAATTACGTCGAAATTTCGTGGTAAAGTCAAACGCTTATAGCTCCTCAACCAAATAACATAGAGAGTTGATTTTAGATTCACGGAGCAGAGAAAGGTAGACATTGAAGATTGCAAAAATAATTTTAGAATTTGTGAGTATGGTTTAGTCACAGTCGATTTGCAAAATTGGTGAAAATCACGAAGAATTTTGATGACGTCACAGCGACCGACGCGCGCGAACGCATCGGTTGTGAGCGGTATATTAACTGGATTTTAACAGATCAATAATTAATTCATTTCAGATTAATTGATTCTTTCAGATTAACTCATTTAACAGAGGAAGGTCGTAGAGCATAGGTCAAACTCACATAGAGCTACTTTAGTCATAGTTGAGTAATCGATTAATTAACTGTCCTTAATTAATTATTATTAACAATTGTTGATTTAATTGAGCTGTCCTTTCCAACGATTTAATTGAGTTGAGTTGGATTTAGTTTCATTTAACTGAGGACGGTCATAGAGCATAGGTCATATGTCAAAGTCACATATAGCTACTTTAGTCACATTGGACAACTTTAGACACAGAAATTCACAGTTGAGTAAGGTAAGTAAGTCTATGCCCCTCAAGCCCAGCGGCCGTTTCGCAGAGATAGCCTCCCGTCGATTTTTTTTTTTTTTTGCCATTATCCGGACAACAATTCTCTTATCGTTAGTATTTTTGTCACTGACAGGAAAAAAACCCTCATATTGTTCTATCTTTTTCACCTTAGGCCCTCTCCCTCCGGTAGGAAGTGGGATCAACAATCTTGAAGGATTTTACACACTAATTATGATCATTATAAAATTTGTAATATTAAATGAAGCACCGCGGAAAGAGAGTAATTAACATCATTGTGTTGTGGTGCAAACATACTGAAACAGGTATATGCTACGAAATAAAAGCTAAATAAAATTTCTGCCTTTCTGTTCACATTCAAAGAAAACAATATTTTTATCATAACTTTCACAATGGTAAAAATACCGGAATAAAGGATTTGATAAAACGATCAATGGTTTGAATTTTATTACAACAACAGAAAGCATTGTTACAAATTGTGTATGAAATAAATTTGAAATGTTTATTAAATTAAGAAAAAGAACGAATAAAATTTAAATTGAAATCATTAAAAAGATAATTTTCTGCTCTTTAAGATGGTATGTAAATAATCTACGTGCAATATATTTTTTCTGAAATTATTGACGAAACACTGAGATAAAACGCCGAAACTTGGCTTAGTTTTCGTTATTTAATTTAATATCTTAGGAAGTAATTTTTTAAAGTT
>BGPR01011364.1:0-48949 GCA_013235015.1 Araneus ventricosus
GATGTACTTCGTTCAGTTCACGTATTACTTCATCTTTTTTAAAAAAGAAATACTCTCCATAGAATATTCAGAATCCTCCATTAGTTGCAATCCCATTTCACCTAGTGGGCCTTAATATATCTTACTGAATTTACGGCTGTTCTGATGTAATATAATCTGGCTCTGATTTTCTTTAAAACTATAATAATTAGTCCCAATGAGTGGTGGCGGTTTTTCGCACAGGAGCTGGCCTTATGCCTTAAGACCCTGGGGGCCTCAAAATCTATTTGACTACATCACAGTACTAAGAAGACAGCAAATTTATAACACTGAGTTTTGGGAGAGGCCTCAAAACAACTTTGCACCTATGGCCTCATATTGTCAAAATACGCCACTGCCAATGAGAACATAAATGAATATTCTGTAAGAAAAATGCAAGTTTTAATGTGCTAAAAACAGCTAATAGATGCAGATTGAATGTGTATCTATCAGATATTGCAACTAATGGTGGGTTAAATAATAGATATATGTAGAGGCGGTGACTCAGGGAGAAGTGGTTGCTCCCCCCCCCCTACACACACACTTTTTGCAGAATTAAATTTTTAGTTTATTTTAACTGCCTAAAACTAGGAATTATGAAGGACAAAAACAATAGTCCAGGAAAGCTCTAATTCAGTAAAACTAAATTTTTAAATTTTGTTGTCCATCCCCTGTACTCTAGGGTACTTTTAGGTGTTTATAAATTTGGTGCCCCCCCCCCCCCCACTTTTGCTACCCAATTGCCACCACTGAATATATACATAAATAAATATTACAAGCTCCTTTACAAGACAACTTATGAATTACACATCTTCTCACAGCAAAGAATGGAGAAGAGAGGCAGCAAGTTTATAGATTCAACAGTATTATTGATAATGTTCATGACATATTTATGACTTTTTAGAGAATGTGATTTGAGACAACCACATGCACTCACAACTCTATACCAATTCCAAGAACCAGATGAATTTGCATTGACAGAAAGAATTAAAACAACCATTTATTATAGTACCAGGAATACAGATATTACTACTACTTTAGCTCGGAAAATTATCACACATTTATATTAGAAAAATTAATAATAATTAAGGAGATATTTAAATAATGACTGACATATCAGGTTGACTGGAAAGTTACGAAAGAATAATATAAACTACTTCTAGCCAAAAAAAAAAAAAAAAAACCCTTTGCCTCTCTACCCTTTTTTGTTTATTTTCTTATCTTTCAGGCAGCTTAAATTGCTACTTTGATTAAATGTTTTGGTTTTGGCTTAAATTATTCATATGTTATAATTTCTATAATATTGTGTATACTGGAGATATTTTTACCATCAAGAAAATGCTGCAGTGATTTAAACAGATAATAATTTGAGGGTGTTATATCTGAAAGTTAAGTTGGAGGAAAAAAAATTTCCTATCCAAAAGCACTAAGTTTGCAGTGATTCAATTGCCTCATTAGTGGTTGAAAATTGTCATATTGTTTCGCATGTGTTAAACCTCTTTTAAATTATCCTACTAATAACAATGATAACTACAGTAGTAATTATAGACCATTAGTAGTAATACTAATGGTCTATATAGTAGACTACATATATATTTCATACCCATCATATACTGAGCAAAGCTTTCTTTTGTTGCAAGAATAGGCTTCTCTTTCAGACTCAACCCTTTTTTTCGTATAACAGTGGCATAAAAGCTCAGCTTTTTATCACTAGTCACAATAATAAAAAGGCTCTACTACGGATAAGAAATTTGATTTCAGAATTTTCAATAATCTGTACACAAGTAGAAAACAATAAAGTAGAAAGTCGTACATGAAATATTTGAAAACACAGAAAAAGTTACTAACTCTCACACATTGCTTTCTTTTACTTTATTAATGCAGTATAGAATGAAAACATTTTCACATTACGAATACAAATTTTAAAAAATAATTATTTACTAATAGTTTACCTGTAAATCTCTTCTGATGTTGAAAGGCATCTTTTGTTACTTACAATTAATTTAGGTGAGACCGAGTTACGTGACAAACAAGATACTAACAAATTTTCATTTCTAAACAACTTGGTTAAATTTCTGTACATTTTCTCAATTTACAGGAGAAACTAAATTACTTTTCAAATTACTGTTTTCGAAATAATTTTCATGAATAATATATTTTTATTCAGTTAAAAAATATCTGAAATTGCTTATAATCTGAAATCTAGCTTTCACAATCAAGTCAATAGTAAGCAGACAACGAAAGGCCGAAGAGCAAAATCCAAATGTTTTGTTTTGTTTTGGATCGCATAGAAACAGTTGCAGTAGTTCGGGGTGAAATAAAATTGCTAATGATACATTTTTATCTCTTTTTTTGCATGGATCCACAGAATAAATTGTGAAGTTACAAGAAATTAAATATTTTTCAGAGCTACAGATACAATAAATTTTTTGAAATTTAATTCGAATAAAAACCGAAAGCGATTATTTTAATCGGAATGCCAACTAGAGCGAAGCATGAATCATACACGCCCCCCCTTCCGCTTGTCATATTTGTGGTTGTGAAGTGCTTGAATGAGTAAGTGAACAATTTAAATGTTATTTTGTGTTCAAAATGGCCCGCGAGTACGATCATCTCTTCAAACTTTTAATAATTGGTGATAGTGGTAAGTTATTAATCTTCCATTCTTTAAATTTCCATGAAATTTTTTTTTCAATTTGGTTCAAGTCCATATTGTAAACAATAAGGGAAAGTTGTTTGTATAAAAATGTGAGTGTATTAAAAGGAGGTTATAATGTTTATGCCATGTTTTATTATAATATCAACAATAGTGTAAGCATTATAATTTCTTAGAATATTAACAATAACCCCTTTATTGTCTTTGTAGGTGTTGGAAAAAGTAGTTTATTACTGAGGTTTGCCGATAACACATTTTCAGGTGAAGATCGGTATACTTTTTAAGTATCAGTTTTTGTTTTATGGAATTGTTATACACCAGAGTCTTGCATTATTTATTGTTTCAATCTATTTTAGGTAACTACATAACCACCATTGGTGTAGATTTCAAAATTCGAACCTTAGAAATAGATGGAGAAAAAGTAAAACTTCAAATATGGGACACTGCTGGTCAAGAACGATTCAGAACTATCACTTCAACGTGAGATATTTTATTTTAATGGCAGGCTTAATTTATGTAATAATTTCTTCTGAACTAATTTACTTGCATACAACTGTAGCTGTCTGTGTAATATGCTTAAAAGTTCACATTTTATTGTAAGGAATTTTTAAATGAGTATCTGTATCTTTATTTTAGTGCATTTTGATTCCATAAATGTATTAGCTTCTGAAAAATTTTTGGGATTGCTCAAAATTTGCAGTCAATTTCCTAAGTTCATGTTTATATATTTAAAATCGGTTCATTTCATTTTTAAAAAAATTTCAAGTCTTTCTTATGAAGCATTATTATATGAATATGTATTTTTTTTATACAAGCATTGATAAATTCTCCTCAGTGTGATTCTAGTAATTTTACTTTTATTATTTTTAACTTTTCAAAAATTTTCCTTAAGTTTTGTTTCTTTCTGAGTTGTGATCTGTGTTTAGTTCTGTTTATGAATTTCAAGGCTTTTCGTATGTTTTTGGTTATACAAATGCTTGATTTAATTTTAAACAAATATTTTTATTTTAACATATATCTAGTTAGTAAATAACTTGGTTAAAGTTTCTAGTGGCATTTGATTGTTCTGTAATCAATCTTGGATGTACTGATTGTTTCAAAATGCCAAGACAAGCTTTTTCTGAAGATGTTACTCCGGAAAGAGATGACGGGCGACGAGTAAGATGAGCTTATTTCCAGAGTTCTTTGTTAGGGTCATGCTAAGTGAAATGTAAACATCTACCTGGCACATGCACAAAATCACGGAGTGTTTCGGAATCCGAGAGTCAGCTCTAGAATCCTATTGTATGCTGTATTTATTTTATAATTTTTGTTACTATATATTACTTAGCAAATTCATAAAATTAATTTATAGTATAAGCTATTTTAAAAGTAAAGTGCTTAAAAATAACTGTTGGTAAAATAATCGAATCTTCTACCTATACTTTAAGTCACAGATTGGCTAGTTTTCTTATTGCATTTGATGCTTTCCCATTTGCTTTTCAGTAGCCAAAATTTGTATCGAGTACTACAACCATGCATTACAATGCGTGCAATTTCTCACTGACTTCATGCCATAAGCTGTATCATTTAGCCATTTTGGAGACTTCCTCGTACAGAAATGTGGTATTTGTTGCTTAAATTTATTCCAAAATAAACTGTCAAAAAAAAAAAAAAAAGTCGAGCAATCAGAAAAATACCTAAAATTGTATTCGTCATTTTGCTTCCAATGTTTTCTAAACACATTTTAACATGATGCGTATATACGTAATAACTGTTAATTTTATTCACTAATATTTTTTTTTAGTATTACTTGCTAGAATTCTAGATTTTATGTTTATTAGTCATTTTAATTCTGGATTATGTACATTAACAGCATTTGATGCTTTTTAATTTCATTTGCAATTTTCTCTGCCAAAACTAGTTTGGTTACAACGTGTTTCTTATCTTTTTTTTTTTTTTTTAGGTATTATCGAGGAACACATGGTGTCATAGTTGTGTATGATGTAACTAATGGGGAATCTTTTGCAAATGTTAAAAGATGGTTACATGAGATTGAGCAGAATTGCGATATGGTCAAAAGAATATTGGGTAAATATTTGCATATTCATATTAGAAATATTCTACATATTATAAAGAAGAAAATCATAAGGAGACATTTCTGCCATTAGAACAAGAAGCAATTAAAATGAATTTAATAATTATCCAAAGCAAAAAAAAAAAAACTTGTACAAGGTAGAACCATCTCAACTCTAATTCTTTTATTGTCATGGACTCTTATAAATTTGAAGCTGTTAACAGCTCTACTTGTCTTGGATCCAAAATAAATATTTTTAATGATTTGGGACAGTGGTGTAAAAACCAAACAAGCAGCGCCGGAATACTTGGGTGACAAAAATCGCGCTGTTTTAACATTTTGAACCCTGTTAGTGAGAATTCAAGTGCCTCAAAAACTGGTGTAAATTTTCATTCATGAAATCAGAATCAAATCCTCCCTTTCTCTACAAAAATTCCAGGAGGACGACACCCTCAGTTGCACGATAAAATGTTGACAAAGAAAAGAAATAATTTTCTCCCGTAAAATTCACCCAGGCGCCCGAGTCCGGCCTGTGTCGAATGAGGCGGGATAGGGCTCATTGGGTTAAGGAAGTCTTTAAATTTTTTTTTTTACTTATTTCTTGTAAAAAAAAAAAGTGGTGCTGGAACACTGTTTGGGCTTCACTACACACCAGAATTAAAAAAAGTAATTGTGGCTAACTATTCATTGTATGGCTTCAGAAAATATCTAAAAGCTAAGCTTATCTAAGCATAAAATTAAAATTTTACTTTGTAAAACCATTGCAAGACCCATTTTGACTTCTGTTTCACAGACTTGAGCCATAACGCAAAGACATAAATACATTATCTTTTTTTAAAAGAAAAATTCAAGAGGTACTAGCTGCTCTCGATGCCCTCCGGGCAGGTTCGCTTCTGGCACTCACTTTGCTCAGTCCCTGCCATCTCGTTGCTTCAAAGCTCTCAGCCACTACTCTTTTCAGTTTTAAATACTGCATGGAGATCAATGGAACAGGTTATAAAACTATAGCAGATTTCATATTCTTTCTGGACAACAGATTCCTCTAAAATTGTGAAATCTTTCTATAAACCCCATCTAGTTGTAATGTTTTGTAAAACTTTGGCATGAAAGTCTTCAGATTCATAAATACAGAATGATATCACTTTAAATAAACAGTTTCCATTAACTACAATAGGTATTTTACAATATTTTTGGCATGCCATTTTGATGGAATCAAAGTCATCTCAAAATTAAAATGTTTATTCCATAAACAACTTCATTCTCTCATTAAACAATGCTGCATTCTATAAAAGTTTTCTAACAACAACTAATTTTCTTGTTGCCATTCTAATGAAAATAAATTTAGAAAAGTAACAAAATCATTTGGTATTGACTTTAAATTAAATGTTAACTAAAACAAAGATAATAATATTTATGGAAATGCCTTAACAAAATCATCTGCTATTGAAACTAAATTATAGAGATGTCTTAACAAAATCGTCTGCTATTAAAGCTATATTAAATTGCAATAAAATGCAACAGAACTGCATACAAATAAAAAAAATATTATTTTAAACTAACAAAAATGAAGTGGTGCATTCTGATTCATTAGTTATTTGAAAGAAGTAACGTAATAAATTGGCGAAATCGATCCAGTTTTTGAGGCTCGGGAACTCCGTACTATTTTGAAATAACTCTCCGTTATTTCCATTAATATATTCTGCTTATTTTGCAATATCTCTCAAAAAGTAAGGATGCTGGGGAGGGGCAGATGGCCCTTAATGACATATCTTGATGTCGTAAGCATTCATCTTTAGTACTAATAAAGATGAATGTGTGTCTGTTGGTACTCTACAGAATAGAACGTAGAGCTACTAAATTTGGCGCAGGTATACTTTGGATGCTGAAGATGTGTACCTCGGAGCCATTTTTTTCAATTTTTTATCCAATTTTTAATTATTTAAAAATTAAGCCAAATTTTGACATATTTGGCCTTTTTTTCCATCAATAACTTCCGAAAGAATTATCGCATAGAAATGATTTTTACACCAATTTAAAGTGCAAACAATCATCTTTCTAATGATATTAGTTTGAGCGATAATTCATTTCAATTGTTCAAGGTTTTTTTTATTGTCATGAACTAATATCAAGGTCACTCAAGGAGACAATCTTTTCATTCGACTGTGGCGGACGATAGATACTTTGTTTCTCCAGACCGGTGAGAGGGAACGAAGGTAGGGGCAGAAGAACACAAAAGGGTTCTACAAGATGTTTAGGAGGGGGGATTTCGTGGCTATTACCGATTTGCTGATGAAGTTTTTAATGAATCACTAGCTGCATGGCCCGGCGTTGCACGGGCAATCTTGAATAATGGGATATTCCCGGGCGGAGAGAAGTGAGATCATGTGAGGCCTTGGGATCCATATTTTCATATGCCCGGTTCCGTTTTTTTTTCAACAAATATTGTCATTTACTTTCCCCGACAAATGTAAATATTCTTTCAAATCTAGTCTTTTTATTACTAATTTTCATATGCCCGCCTCTGGATTATTTTTTTTAAACTTATTGTCGCTAACGTAAACGTTACGTTTCCCCCAAAACGTAAAAAATCCTTTGAATCCTATATTGTTTAATTAAAATTTTTAAATCCAACCTTTTAATTACCTTATATCTCAGCATTTCTCGGAATCCACATTTTTTTTCATATTCCCGCCTCTGTTTTTTTCCCTACAAATATTGTCACTAAGCTTCCCCAACAAATGTAAATCTGTTTGGAATCCTCTCTTGTTGGATTAAAACTTTCAGTTCTAGCCTTTTTACTACCTTAAAGCAGTTTGGTTTGAATGAAAATGCGAGAATTCTTTTGCTTATAAATTAAAACAGATTAGCATGATATTTGTTTTGCAAAAGAAAAAATAAAACGAATAATAATGAAAAAAAAACGGATTAAAAATGAATAAATATTTTCCCCCAAAAACGTAAACATTGCAAAACACCGTACGACAAAAAAAAAAGAAAGAAAAATGCAAGAAAACAATTTTTTTTCAATTGTTAATAAATCCAAACACAGAAGCTCGCTCAAAAAAAAAATACCAACTTCCGTTAAATAAATAAAAAAATGCAACACCAGATGCGAAAAATAATAGTAGAGAAAAAAAAAAAGAATCCGCCATGAATGAATTCACCATTCTGCCAATAGATGGCAGCACGTCAATTCATTCATTTTGACGTTTTTAATTAATATCTTTTTAACTAATTGTAATTTCGGAATTTAATGGCCTAAATGGATTCCTTGGATTATTCCCCATGTTTTGGTACTTTCCGCGTGCTTCTCCGTTCAACGGTTCGTGAGAAGATAGCCGGACATACATACATACGTTTGTTTACCTTCGAATTTTAATAGGATAGATGGTTAACAAATGTTATTTTTAAAAAATTCTAATACTTTCATGCATTTTAAACGCATTTTCCGCGTTAACGCTTCCACCTCCTGATTCAAAATATACAATTGTGTCAATATTGTTACAAGAAATTCAAATCAATATTTGAGAAGTGGCAGCGGATAAATGAATTCATTTACAATTCTGTGAACATTCGATTTAATTTACTTACTGACATACTGCAAAGTATGAATTGATGTAATTGATGATTATCTCTCTCTACTATTTGATTCTGGATGCATTTGAATTTTATTTTTGATGTTGGTACTGTTTTATGTAAAAATTCACGCTTTTAATATTTTATTCGGTATATAGTAGTCATTTGTTGAAATTGTCAGTTCTATCCATCATTTTTCTAGAAACTTACAGTTTGTTACTTCCAGAAACTTCATCGTTTGGCTCTAATTCTAAATAATTAATATAAAATGCAAACATAAAAACTAATTTATACAACTTGCGTATTTAAAATTTTATTGATATAACTAAATCATTATAACTAATAAGTTGGGCAAACCAGCTGGTCGCCGTAGGCGGCTAGTATGAAATAGAAATTATTGAAATTGGTTAAATGGTTTGTTCTGGTGAGCTGTCTGAAGGTTTTCCCCATGGAGAATGTACAGAGGAGTAGTGTTTTTTCGATTTCGTTCGAAAATGGAGGGTTGTGTGGGGCAGGCGACCCTTGATGATTTATCCAGACACCATAAGCCTTCATATGAAATGAAAATTGTCAATATTGGTTGAGTCTGGCGATCTCTGTGAAGGTTTTCACCAAATTATTTTAAATATATAGATTTGTGGTGGAATAGAGTTGGATGGAGTGTGTCAAGGAAGATATAATCACAATTATACTAGTTTTTTGCGGATATTGATATTACATTGATAAAATTGCAAAGGATGAAATAGGCAGGCCATGTTATTAACACATCAGCTGAGTGCACCCTTAGAAAAATCTTTCTGGCAAAACCACTGGGAAAGCATCTTGGAGAAAAGCCTAAAATTAGATGGATTGACTGTATTGATGGGGATTTTAATACAGATCAATTAATTGGAGAAGTGTCTCTGAGAATAGGTCAAGATGGAATAAACTCATTGAGAAGGCCTAGACCCACTCCAGGTTGCCAAGCCACTGTTGATAATGAGTGTATAAATTAAAACAAAATTACTTTTGCACATATTTTTTTAAAGACTTCTAAATCATTTGCTAGTTAAACTTTAAATTGCAGGCTTGCTGAGATCTCGAAGATCTACTTAAGAATGGGAGTTTTGATAAAGAAATGAAAGTACTTCCATTTTTTTTTTCTAGTTTCTCAGAATTTAGATTCCTTGTGTCTTCCAACTGCCTCTCAGCTTATCTGTTCATGTCTTTGCTCATTAGCAATAAATATGGTGATAACATATGTGTGGGTGGGGGGAGGTATATAGTAGATTAAAACTCTTTGAATAGGATTGCAAAATTAATAGAGACCTCCTAGGGTAGTTGCGTGAAGGAGGGAAATTTTAATGTATGGTGTTGCAAAAGTTGTACCACAGGTACAAACAGGAAAAACATCCATTGCAGCATTTGTGTACCACTGAGGAAAATGTTCAGTTCTGTGCTTTTGAATTATGTTTTTTTATGGTGGTAAAGAGGTGATTTAGCAAATTAAATCTTGTTACAAAAAACAAGTTTAAATTTCCTCTTTTTTTATATTTTTGTTATTGACATTTATTGTGGTTGTCAACAGTAGAAAAATAGGTTTTCATTTATTTTTTGGAAATATATGCTTTAGTTTAAACTTGTTTTAAATATTGCAAATATTTTCTGTATCAAATTTTATAAGTCAATATATTTAAAGGCTTTGCTAGCTGTCAAGCAAAAATACTGAACTTTTTTTGAGTTTTTAAAATATCTGTCTTTCATTTATATTTTGCAGTAGGGAACAAAAATGATGACCCAGAAAGAAAAATAGTGCTAACAGAAGATGCACAAAGATTTGCTGACCAAATGAATATAAAATTGTTTGAAACAAGTGCAAAAGAAAACATTAATGTAGAAGAGGTATACAGTAACTGTTAACAGTTGATTTTAGTTGTGTAAACCTTTTGCTGTTTAAATATATGTCTGTAATATAAGTATATGCCATTAGTTTTATTTTATTGAAAGTTTTATTAAACATGATTAATTAGCAAATGATGCTTGCCAAGAATTATTCTGAAAAAATTTAAAATCGCTGTTTTATTTGTAATATGAAAATTGATCTGTATCGCTGAGGGGCTTGTCAAAGGGGTTCAACAAATCTTACTGTTATTTCGAAAATTTATTCGTTTTCTATTACATTTGCAGATTTTTTTTTTCTGATATTTCGGTGATTTTATACAATTAACCCTTTAACTGCAGGTACTTTCTTATATATATGGTTTATAAACCACACCCACTGTTAAAGTGAGAAAAATTGTCAATCATATCCTATAACTTTACTTTTGTTCTAAATACCTATTGTCATTATGTAAAATTTCACTCGAATTAAAGATGCACTTCAAGCTGCTGCTTGTTGCAGCACAAAGTAGCTCAAACTGGTGTTCAAAAATAATGTGTAAACAAGGAAAAATGGCATTTCTCTCTGCCTTTTAGAACTCTGTAGCTAACGGCTCACCCTTGTAATCAGTAATTTTACAGTTTGTCACCCTTCCTTTTAAAGTGTTTTCTTTGACTTCATCTTGCTTTGATATTAGCACAAAGAAAACACTTACAGTTAGTTACCTACTTAATATTTAAATCTTTATTTATCTAGTTTATCAGTTTATTCAAATAAAAATATTTTTTCAAAAAGGAAAATATTTTTAGATAAGCAACTGGGAACTTGAGCAGGTTAAATATACATCAGATACATTTTATGTGGTACTGTTAAAATGCTGGAAATTTAACATCTGGCATTGACTGTTATAATTTTTGTTTAATAAATGTTGAAAGGTACTTTTTAAAAAATATCCTATAAGTTGACCAGCTGCCACTGAACCCACCTTTAAATCTGTTGTCTACCGACATAAAAACCCGCCTTTGTCTCGTTTTTGTTACTGATACTTGGAAGGGGGAGGGGAAGCATTTGCTACTTGATGACAAATAACAAAAATTTTTACAATATAATCTTTACTTGCATAAATACCATTTCTACATTGTTTTTCAAAACATTTTTTTCAGCCCTATAAGATATTGTAGGCAGAGTAAATTTTTTATTCTTGCCACGTGTTATATATTTGAGTTACATTAACTGCTATTTGATTTGCATATTAAAATTTTGTTCTCGAATTGTAAAAATTTTTTCTGTCATTTTAGATGTTTAATGAAATAACAAGAATGGTTTTACAAAGCAAGAAGGAATCCAAAGAACGCCAGCAGCAAGGAAATGAAAGCACGATAAGGTTAGGTAAAGTGCCTGGCAAACGAAGAATGAAATGCTGCTAGCGGTAAAAGTTCCTTAGGTAATTATTGAAATTACCTTCACTATTATTATTCATTTAAAGTTTAATCTCATTGATGTATTTATTTATTGTTTTAAATGATTTTTATGGTCAAATATTAGTTATTCAGTTTTATTAAGTCAATTTCTTTTGAATGATGGTTCTAACAATGTTAACAACTCTTTAAATCTTTCTGCACTTTTTATCTGCTTGATTTTTATGATTATTATTGAGAGTTTAATATGTTAAGTGGCATACTAATTTTTGAAAATTATTATGTATGGGAGGTTTTAATCAATGCCATAAATATTATGCCATCATAATGTGTTATTGGCTACTTTTTACTTTCTCGTATGCAAAGAGAAAGTATTGTAATTGTCAAAAAATTCGAACAAGAGATTTTGATGAATCTCTGTGTTTTAGACCTCCCAGAGTCCAAAAAACACAATTTTGGAATTATGTCTGTGAACATGATAACTTGATTTAATATGACTATTAGAGCTAGAAGGATGAAATTTGTTAGGTGAGCTTTACACATAATTTTTAGGTTTCTGTCAAATTTTAGACAAAATCCATCCACGGGAAATCTGTCGGACTATCTGTCTGTTTTCATGTGAACATGAATAAATAGTTAGATGGATGAAATTTGGTACACAGTTTTATCATCAGGAATGTAGGTCCATATCAAATTTTGGGCCAAATCTGTTAAAGGACTGACTGTCGGTCTGTATGATTGCATACTTGTGAGCACAATAACTCCATAAGACAATGACTTAGATAAATGAAATTTGGTAAGTTACCTTCTAACTTTAATTTTAGGCCTGTGCCCAATTTTTGTTTCAATCGGTTAAAAAAAGAGGCATTCAAATTGCATATTTAATTTTCCTACTATGTCGCAAGGCCATTTTGCATCTTGGCGATATTCATGACCTTGGTGCACGCTTAGGGAAACTCGGGGATAGTCATTCCATTCTGGGTTACAGAAGGTTTGCATTTTTTATTCGCGGGGGGTGGATGACACCTTTGTGGGAAGAATACAAGAAATTTTAAGGTTGAAAATTATTTACAACTGAAATTTGAATTAAAGATTTCTGAACTATTCTTTTTGTTTATCATGGCATAATGAAAATGTTTAGTAACAGCATATCTGACTGTTATATTAAAATAACTAGTTTTTCCAGATAGTCTAAAGACTAAGTTGCCACTGCCTATACATACATGTTCTCAATTTGACCTTGCAAGAAAAGTTACACTGAGTATCATAACACCCATTTAAATAGAATACAATCCTAATTTATATAAAAATAATTTATATATTTCAGTGAAATGCACTTTTAAACACCAGTAACATATTTTCACTTAACAAGCACCCACCTGTCTCAATTTTTTGAAATTTCAAAGAGGAAGGGGGAAAAAAATGAATTTTTCACTATCAATAATGAATATCTGAATTTTTTTCACATCTAGGACCATGTGGTCTCGTATTCATATCAGATGTTTAAAAAATACAGAAATATACATTATTAATTGCGAAAAATTCAGTTTTTTCTTCCTCTTGTGACATCATTAACCATTGATGTGGTTGTTCCTGGCTTTCTATGTATTGTGAATTTGATTTGTCATTGACTATAGTTCTATGAATATTCATTTGAGTAGAGCTCCCTTTCCTCTCCCACAAATAGAACTTATATTTGGAACAAATTTTTTCTTATACTTTGTCATGTGTTAAAAAGTTAAGATTTTAGTCTACACTGATTATCAGCAATCCCCATCAACTTCAAACTCAATTAAAAATGCAATAACCTTGTGAATTATCAATGATATGAATTAACAACAAGATATATTTATACCATATGATAAACCATATCATATATATAAACTGGATGACAAAATCAGTCTCTGTGAACATCATATTTTGGAATTAAGGAAGGAGGAAAAAAGAGTAATAAATGAGTAATTGAGTTCGAACTTGATGGGGGAAACCAACCATGCTTCAATTGCCATTGGTCAGGCATGCTTGCATAGGTAGTGACCCGATTTAAATTTGGCACAAGTATCTGTAATATCTTTAGCTAATTTTTTTACAAGATTAATTCCAAATTTCTGTTCATGATTCATTACTACTATAATAAGTTTATATGAAGACTGATAAACAGTTTATCTGGATTCCAATCTATATTGTTGGCAAAATTGAGCATTTATCTGTGAATGCTTTTAAAATAAAAAAAAAATACTTTTTTCATTGAAATGTACTTTATAATTAAAAGTTAGATGTATTGTGTAAATAAGTTCAGATTACTATTATAAATGTGTAAACTAAAACCTAATTTTGGTATTGATAATTTAATTTTTTTTAAATGTAAGTGAATACATGAGTTTTTTTCCATGACTAATGTTGACTTAATTGTAAGACAATATTTTCATTTGACACTGTAAAAAAGCGATAGAATGCATGTTAAAAAAGACCTTCCTATTGATTGCAAACTTAACAGTTATGGATACATAGTAAAATAAGCTGAAATGCAGTATTCAAAGCCAGAAGTTAAATTTTGCTGATATCAAATATATTGCTACAAAAGTGTTTTTTCCTAGAAATGTAAAGCACTTAATATGATGAAAAATAATTTTTCAACACATTAAGTGCTTTTCTTGTGTATAAACTTTTTCCCAATTTCACTTCTACCGTAATTAATTTAATATAAAGTACAGATTTTGTATTTCATGATTTTTTTTCAGAAAGAAAAGCTTCATATCAAAGAAAATTTGAAGAAATGCTACAATTTTGTAATTCCATACTATTTATCACCATAGTTAATTGAGTTATGAGTACATTTTGATGTACTGAAGATTAAAATATTTTTATTGCAATTTATGAATTTTTATACTAAATGTATATAATGATGGAAAGTATATTCTTGTTGATTATGAACTTCAGCAGTATAAAAAGAATATATAGTGAATTTTCTTATGTAAAAAGAATTATACAGTACTGAATTTCTGTACTGGTTCATGTATTGGATGAAATTTATAATGTGAATGCAATCTTTTTAGCATGAAGAAAAACTGTGATTATTACAATGAATTGTATGAATAAATATACATTTTGAATATTTTAGTTTATTAAACTTGGATCTGCGATATGATATTCTTCTGAAAATTGCTAGTTCTGGAGCTGTGTATTATGAATTTTATTGGATAAGAAAAATATTCCCAATTTGGTTATAAATTACATAATTTTTTTCTAAATTATATTTCAGAATTTAACTCATATTTTTTGTATAAATTATGGAGTTATTCATCTTTCAAAGTTTAAATTCCAGAAGTGTTTAAAATGTTCCATGACCACTATTTAATATTTGAAATCTATTACATTTGTAACTTAACTATGTCTGTTTAAATTTTAAAATGCAAATTTCCCCCTATCTTTGTAAAAATAGGATCAGAACTTTTGCAGATATTTTTTATAAATATTGAAAATAACTTTTCTCTACCAAGTTATAAAAATATGTCGATAATATATAAATTAGTGATATGACAGAAGTTAACTTGCTTCCTTATGCTGTGATAAAAGTTTAATTATTGTAACTTATTGGTATTTTTAAATATCTACTATTGTTTTAAGTGTACAAATTTTACAGAAATATTAATACACCAAGATTTTTTTTATAAAAGCTCTTTTAATACTATTTTTATTCTGTAATGACAGATTACAATTCCTACATTTCTTGAATTTTGTTACTTTTATATATCCATTTTTTCCCCCTTTTAGCAACTTATTTTTAGGACTATGACTTTTGCTTATAAAGATTCTGAACTGCGATAGTAAAGCGTGTTAAATCCATGACATTCCAAAATTAAAATTAACTTGAAGCTAATATTGTATGCAGATATTTTAGTGAGATATTTATTTCATTATATTAAACATTGTGATTTTTAAAATGAATAATAATTTCATACTTATGAATAGTTTTATCTTCATATTTTTGAGAGAGTACGATATCTTTCGATGCTTTGTGCCAGTATAGTTTAAAGCGGAGTTTTTTTTGTGAATTAAAGATTTTTCTTGGAAAAAAAATCCTTTGTGAGAACACGAAATCTTACAGTTGATCAATGCAAAATTGCAAGTGTCCATGAATTTACTTGTAAGGGAATAATTTTGAGATATCTAAGATGTTTTCCTACTTTTTATATTCTTCATAAATGTATTATTCAATTTTTGAATGATACATTTCTTTAAAGCTTTAAGCTGTCTCAAGTGCCCTTGGTCTTTTGCAAGATTTTGCATATAACCAGTTGTTTCAAAAATATAAAATATGCAAGAATAATGTTAGTCAAATCCTGTAAAAGAATCTTATTGAAAATAAAGCCATTTTCAGTTGCCAAATTCGATTATATTTGGCTTGAAATACTTTGGATGCAACATTTGTATAGTTGGAACATTTTAGAACTAGAAAGTAGTTGAAATCACTTTATTTCGTAGCTTTTTTGTGCATTTCAGCGTGTTAAATTCTAAAATTGTGTGATAACAGGCACCAAGAAAATATTTTACCTTATATCAACAATGTGTTTCTAGTTTGTTTTTTTTTTAGCTTCAGTTATTTTACTGCCTCTCCAGTATTAAAAAGTGCTTTGTTGGAACATTTAAATGTTTGTATAGTAATTTTGCTAATATATACATTTTTGGAAAACTGTTAACAGGTACTTTCAATTGTTTTGAATTTGTTGTGCAAAAATAAATGGTAACATATTTATTGTCCTTTATAAATTATTCATGTTGGCACATCATGACCACAAATTTCCTTTAACCAATTTGAAATTTTCTTATTTATAATTAATGTGCAATTCTAAAATGGTAGTCATAAAAATGTTAAGACTACTTCAGAATAAATACCCATGCATGCGTTTTAAATTATCTATTCACTCTGGTTATAAATCATAACATTCTATTATTATAATACTAATTTTTTTTTCTCTGTGTGTGAAGTACAAATCCTTGAAATTTTTCCATTGTGGGTATAATTCTTCACATATTCGTTCATAAATTACAAATATAAACAGACCTGTTTTATCCATTACTTAAAAAGCTCTGAATAAATGCATTAAAAATTTCAAATCATGCTGAACTTTTGGATAAATATAGGGAATTAAATTTTTGCCAATAAAATTTTTAAAAAAGGTTGATTAATAATGGAATGCTAAATGGTTTTTTTTTCTTTTGTTATTCTGTAAAGTGGTGAAGGCAGAGGTTTCAAAACTTACACTTTTCTAATTGAATTAATTTCTGAATAGAACAAATATTCACAACATCAAAAGCAAGGAGATTTTTTTTTCATTTATTTAACAGGTAAACATACACAAGACATAATAAAACTATTAACAGTATTAAACAAATCTATGTACAATATACCAAATGAATTGTGTATTGCACAACACATTTGACTCAAGTCAAAAGATTTTAAGCTTGTTGCAATAAAAGAAAACTATTTAAAAACAACTGCAGAATTTAGTCATGAAAATTTGATTCAGAAAGCATTACTTTTTAATGTATCACTGGAATTTGACAATGATAATAAAAATAAGTGTATTTAATTATTGTAAATAAATATCCAAGCTCTTTAGTTCAAGAATGTACGAATCACTTTCCAATAACTTAATACAGATCTAGAATGAATTCTTTGGAGCAAATTTTCCTGTATAGAAATATGATGCAGTTATATAGGTTTGTATGAATCTTATACTTGGAACTAAATTTGACAGAGCTATTGAATGTTACAGGTTCTGTACACAGATGCAGGGTAAAGCAACTAAAAGAAATAATATAGCTTTTGAAATTCATGGCTGTGCAAAACTAAAATGTTTAAGTGTGGCAAATTGCTTGGATACCACTTTTGGGATAAGATAAACCCATTTGTCAATTAGTTATTATAATATTTTGACAATCCTTCAATTTCTATTTATGAGAACATGTAAAGGGGTATCCTATATGAAACTGCAATTAAAAACATTTCAAGAATTTAGATTTTGGTTTCGTTTATATTAATTTTATATTTAGGACCTTCAAAAATGTGCGTCCATAGCCATCACAGCTAAAGTAAACAAAGCCCATGAGATTCATATCTGAGAAAACTGATCTCTAAGTTGATTGATTGCATTGGAAATAACAGTGGATCAAAATATTATGAATTATCATTAGTAGATGCAAATTTGAACCGAGTGAACTGACTTGAATAATTATTACAAAAAAATATAACATTTATACATTACAATGGCAAAGTAAATCAACTGTAAGGTTCACCTAATTTAACTCTGAACCCTCCAATTTATAAAATATTATGAATTGTCATTAGTTTTCCAATTATTTAAGGCCTTATGCACACCAAATGCGAATTGCTTATCCATTATTGTGGAACAACTTTTAAATACATAAAATGCTTTGGAATGTTAATGCAGTTAAACCTTAGTACTCTGGATAAAGTATGAATATAGATTAACTGAATGAGGGTCAGGTCAGAGCAATAAAAAATATACAATAGGAAAAGATTTGCATACAAATTATTTATTTTACAATATTCAGATAATTTTCTAATTATACAAATTACCTCTGCATTTCATCCAACAAAATTCATAGAAATTACATACGCATTTTGTTGGATGAAATGAAGAGTTATTCCTATTGTAACTTAATTTTGTACATGAATATTTGCTTTTCCATGCATTTGGATATTGGTTTAAAATAAAATCTTGCATACTTTTCAGAGAGATTATGTTTTTATAAAAATGTTTTGTTGACTGCGATTCTAATTTTAAAAAAGGTGCACAGATATAATGACAAAATATGACAAATAATTTAAGTAAGTTCTGACAAAAGAATTCTGCAGTTTATTTTCGAATAGTTAGTTGTCTTTGAAAGCAATAAAATATTAACATTGCAGAAATTGAATAATGGCAGTTCTTTACACAAACTTTAATATTTAAATATGCATTCACAAATGTGCGGAAATATGTTCTTTCCATCATAGTTTTGTTAGCGATCTTTTCTTTCAAAAATAATTTTAACAATTTAAATCATGTTTAAATGTAACATATTTACAGCACCAATTATGAAAACTCTTAATGTTTAAAATACCATTTTATGTTACATGCTTTTTTTTTTTTAATGCAGCTATCTTATGTGTTTGAAAAATAACTAAATATTTACAGTAACAATGAGAAAATTGCATAATTCAGAAATTTCTCTACTGTACTTCTTGCTATAATTATTATATTTTACTAAATATTAAAAAAACCAATGAAACATTTTTAAATATCAGAGAGTATACTTTGATGAACAAATGAAAATTTTGTATGAATACAACAAAACAATTCTATATACAATATGCAGAGGGAACATCTCAAAATCCAACATGACTATTCTTAAATCCCAGGAAAAAGATTTCTACAATTTTAATTAATAGATATTAATACTATTAAAATTTAAATACTTGCTTTTTTTGCATGACAAAACATCCAAGAATTTACAATAATTCTTTTATTCCCACAAAAAAAGTGCAAAAAACATTTAATGTTTAGGCGCAATTTAATAACAGAAAATGACTAGTAAAAGAATATTTTTCATATTCTGTCTTTGATATACAGAGAAAAACTCTTTAAATTATGTGCCATATAATAAATATTGCAGTTTCACTTCGTTCTTACTCATTGCTGAACTTTATATGACTAGGAAAAATGAAATTAAATAAGATCACATTTTTCATTATCTCCTTTTCCCTCCAAATGCTATTTTTAGCAAATGCAATATCTTCTGCAGGGGAAATTCTCCCAAGTACAGTGAATAAAGAAAAATCAATCAAGTTTAGCTTCCTCTTTCTCAGTCTATTAAAGAGCTGCTAAATTCAGTTACCTTTGATATATTGTGTTTTTATGAAGAAATAAATGCTACAAAGTATCGCATCAAATGAAAGAAATAATATACATTATTTTCTCTTATAGAATATTTGTACAGATTATAAATATAGAAGTAATTTCAAAATGAGAACTTCTATAATTAAAAACTTCATTAAGAATATTTATGATATCAAGACTTTTCATTTTATTTCTATTACACTTTGACAGGCAGAAATATAAACTAAAATTTATAGCATTTAATAAATAAAACTGACTGTTTCCAGGTATTAAAAAAAAACCTGACTTACAAAAACAATACAAAATGAAAACTGACGTCAGCACGAGATAAAATTTCACAAGCTCAATCCATTAATGCCTAGCATCCTCAATTGAGGACAGTTAAATTTTCACTTCCATGGCTCAACTGATAGCATTTATTATATCTTTTTTATTTTGTCTAACAAGCCAATATATATTTCCAACCGGCATATACCACCATTTAGCCAGATTTTGAAGTCAAAGCGTTGTCATATCGATTTCTCCTCCCCCATTGATTTGTTTTCAAGGTAATGCATGGAATTTGAAAGTAATCTTAATTTTTTTTGGTATTTTACTATATTCCAAAGAAGTTTTAAATAGAATTTTTTTTTTTTTTTTTTTTTAAAAAAAATAAAATTTAAAAAAAAAAAAAAAAATACAGAATTTTACTTCACAGTTATCTTAAGCTTAGTATTTCTAACAATTTAAAATAATTATACTGAAATTTATGCTTTAAATTAATTTGGGCATTAACGAGTTAACTATGGAAGTAAATAAATATTATTTTCCACTAAGGAAACAAGTTATTTAGAAAGAGGCAAATTTGTGTTAATTTCTAATTATCAACGTAATGAAAATTTTTAGGATTAGTAGCAATGCATTAATCTAACAAAGTCTATATTTTCATTTCAAAATATTAGAATGGATAAATGCATTTATTCCTGCAAAGATCGCAGGAGGAAAATTGAAACTAATTTTGGTTATGCTTATAAAAATTCAAAAAGTGGTTGTGCAGCAGATTAATTTATCATTAATAATCTCAATGTACAACGAAATAGAAGATTTGATGCAATATTTTTTTATTTGTAAACATTCTCAAGGACACTTTAATCTCAACGCAAAATTTGTGGGAAAGAAACCCGATATTTTAATTTACAGTCAATAAGACAATAATAAGAATGTTTAATAAAAAAAGTAACAATTCTCAATATGAGTTTATAAACCAGACTATCTTAATATCTGAAAAGAAACTCAACAAATCTATACTTTTATAACAATAAGTAATTGAATAAACTTACTTTCGTTTCCAAAACCTGACTGGAATCTCTAAAGTGAACATATTCATGCACATATAAAAAGTTTTTTTTTCCCTGTTTAAAACAATTGCACATTCATGAGTAGATAGATGGGTTTCTGAGAATTTCATTAAAATGCAAATTACACAGAAATAACAGAAAAAATTGTACTTTGATACAGCTGAGGTACAAATTGTACAATATATGTGCGAGAATGAAATTATTGTACAAGCGCATTAATTAGTAATATTTTACTGCTCTTCAGAAAAGGGCAATTCAAAATTAAAAAATACATTCTAAAATAAGATTAGAATTTTACAGAAAATAACCCTATAACTTTTTTCCAGAAAGTACTTATCACTTATGAACTACAAATATTTCACAGGTAAAACAATTCTAATGTAAAAAAGTTTATACAAAGTAATAAAGACAAAATTCTCCCTCTGCATCAAAAACTATATACAAAACTAGCACAAATATGAACTAAATGCACTTTTGTTAAAAATAAATCTCAACAAATGCTTCAAAAAGATATCAGTACTGCATTGTACCTAGACGCATTCAAAAAATGAAAGAATGCTAGCAAAGGATGATATTTTCATAAAGGCGATTCGAATATTTCTGCCCATTCTCCATTCATATCTCCAGATGCTGATGGTTGACTCTGTTCACCACTTGCCAGCTTATCAGACTCGCTAGTAGCTGAATCTACAGGTATTATAACATTTATAAAATTAAAGAACTTCCCAAAAAATCAATACAAATGAAAGGAATTAAGTTAAATAACCTTTTTTGTGTGTAAATATTCTTTAGTCAAATATTGAAAAAAAAGCTATACAGCTGATAGCTATTAGTAGTCGAAAGATATACGTGGACCCTAGAACACAAGGGGCCTTGAGGGACATTTTTGAAAAAAAATCCAGTTAAATACAGAATGTGGTGGTTAAAATACCAGTCTTTTGAGTGGTAAAAAGATCTAAGTGGATTTCTTGACAGGTGCTGCTACCTAGCGTGGAGCCCCTACATCAACTAGCAAATGTAGTTCATTCCTTAGAGTGCTAGGGGTCTATGTGTCACTTGGATCCCTTTATATCTAACTGATTTTGTTTAGTGACTTGTACTGGGTTTTGTGCACCCAACTAAAAAATAAAGAATAATCTCAGGAACATCACGGTTACAAGATAAAACTATATACAACAACCCTCTTTTACAAGACATCATCAGGAAGTATTGAGCAATTCAAATAATTATTAATGGGGGCATACAGATCACGTCGGCTTCCTACACAGCTTCCAGTTCTTCAGCCAGGTGGTATGAAACCTAAACCTAAGAAGAAAAAATATGAAAATCTTATGGAACTTCTCCAATTTGTCCCACCAATTCTAAATTGGGCTGCCCCATAGTACAACAATGGAAGCAACAACACCAGTAGTTGAAGAAGGGGAAGAATCTGAAGCAGACAATGTACATGACACAGACACTGATGATTAGATAGTGTTATACATAAGAAGTATTTAATGTACACTAAAATTTAAGATAAAGTGAGTTCACTGTTTTCATACATTTGTTTCAATAAAACAAATTTTAATTTCATAAAACTAATGCAGTTATTTTATTCTCCATTCTGCTCAGAAGTCAAGGGATCTAAGTGATGTCTTCTTCAAAGCCAAGGGATGTAAATGCAAACAGCAATTTAAAAAAAAAAAATTATAAAACCGCCTAAAACTAAAAAAATTAAAAAAGGTTATAACTGATATTGAAAGTCAAAGACCTGAATAAGATTTTGGAGTACAAAAATAATGTTAATCTTTCCATTCCTTTCAAAAATAATTTTTCTAACTTTAACTTTGATTTACTCAAAATGAGAAAAATGTCAGTTAGACTCGATGTGTTCTAGGGTCCACATATATCTTCAAGTTGATTGTAGCGTATAACCTTGATTGTTATTCAGTATTGAACTAATTTTTTTTTATGAAATGCAGTTCTCTGTAATAAATCCAATCATACCATGGAAGTGTCTCAATCTTTAGAAACCTAAGCATCCGAGAAGCAACATTACTTCAATATTACTATAATATCAAATTAATTATTAAACCAATACTGATCTGCTATTTGGCGAGGTACACCATTATATGAGTTATTATTGGAATTGCCATTACATAATAAGAGTAAATATACCATAATTAGTAAGATTTCAAGAGAAAGTAATTACTTAGGTTGATTAAAGTGAAATTTGTTTTATATCTTTTTAGGTTCTCACCAGTGAACACCTCGGGTATGAGAAGCCACCAGGTAAGTAAATGGGTTCTTGCTCCCCTGGTGGATAAAATAATGGTGTGGGGTCGAGTTACCTTCTGTCCAATGGCAGGATGTGCCTCCTGAGACAGGGGTTGGGGCGAGGCTAGTGGTGGCCATTAGGCTCCACCCTAAGTTCCCGTGTTGATGGCATAACTATCATTCAGATTACCACAGATGCTACAGTAAGGTGGGGGTAGTGTTCTTGTAGCTATATCTTCTAATCTATCTTGAGATAGCAAGAAGTTTCTATAGAAATTTGAATTACAGTTTTCACAAGTTTCAACTGGGAATAAATAGACCACATCCCATTTCTTGATAATTTTTATCTATTATTTCTATAAAATTGTGATTATTTTATCATCTATCTTCTTCTAATCAAGCTTTTTTTTTTTAAATGAAAAAGTAGAATTACCATTTTTCTTTAAAAAACAGAAGCATTAGGATACTTCGCTATCCAGTGGCATTAACTAATTAGATGATCTATGCAAGACATTACAGCAAGTTTTTTTCTTTCTTTTTTACTATAGATACAGATAGTCTAACAGTTTCAACAATAAAAAATTCAAACTAAAATTATATCAACAAAAGTACAGAGGAATAAAAACTGAACATTAATATTAAGAAGAATAGACAAAAACCCAATTTTTTGTATTGACAAATCTGTTTCTATTGCAATTCAAAACTCCTAAAAGTTTCTCATCATACTCTTATGAGTAAGTTTCTTGCAAGAGTTATACTACTTTAACTACTTTCTCTTAATAAGATTGCATGGTCAAAAGTGGCAATTATTATTTTTTTAAATCTTTTCAAAAAAATATTTGAAATTATCTCAGCAAAATAAAATTATCCTGAAAAGAACCTTTTTGAATTCCAACATTTATATTTGTTTCTTTTGCTTAGAGAAAAAATAAAATTAAGCAAATATTAAAATTTTCTATAGGCCGCATTTCCAGCTCTTTACATTTTTTTAGTGCCACAATAATTTTAATTTTTTAGTTAGCAAATAATGTTATAGAAAATAAATAAGAAAAAATCCACACAATGTGATAGAAATAATATTGACACCTAATATAAGATAAAAACTAAACTTTCTAAACATCAATGATTAGAAAGGTTTTCATTTTTTAATGTTTCTCAAAATTATGATTATTCTAATAATTCAAAAATAATTCATCATAATGCTTCTGTATACAAATAATATATCTTTCTAATTACATTTTCATTCCACTGTTAAATATTAATACAGACAATTAATGAGAACATTTTTGGTGTGATTGTGCATGTTTAGAAATTCATAGAAAAATTCACCTTCATTTTCAAAGAAATGCTCCTCATCCTCATCTTCATAGTCATCACCTAAAATTGACACAAATGCATATCAATTTTTTTTATCTAACACTATATACATAATTCTTAATAATCCAATTAAGTTATAGAAGTTCAATAATAGATCAATGCATAATATAGCTTATGACGATAATTTAGAGATTAAGGCAAATTTTTAACAAATATAAATTTTTGCATCTTAAACTTCTAAGCGACCAATTATTTAGGTATCTCTTTCAGTACTAAGAAATGAGCTTAAAAGTGGACAAACAATATGTTTTCATATATAATAAAACCACTGCAACCTGAAAAATAATTTACTTGGAGAATTTTAAGAAAGGTACGAATGGAAAAAGCCGGTTCAGCCACTGGTTCAGGGTTAAATCCTAAATTTTCTTGAACATTTGATCTTTCCTAATTGATTCAATGTAAGATTAAACCAAAAGTGTGTTTAAAATCTGATGTATTGAAAGCTTGTTAATATGTAACAGAAATAAAATTCCGATTTGATACAAAGTTTTTTTTTTTTTTTTTACTTTCCTTCGATCTTTTTGATACTAGGTTCAAGAAGATTAAATTCATCAAGTCTATAGGTGTCTTTAATACCTATCTACAGTACATTTTGTTCAGCTGTTTTTAGTTTCAGAGTCTGAATAGTGAATAACGGCACTTGAACACTTTGAATGAATGAACTTAATAAGTTAGTCATTCAAAAACCATGCATTAAATATTTTATTTCACACTCACTGCACTGCAAAATTTTCTTTGAAAAACAATGTTAAATGTATATACGAGACAGACATTCTCATACATGCATCACACACACGTGACAAAAAAAGATACTTGTACTGCACTCCAAAACTATACACATCAATATAATTCTCACCTCTATCTTTTGAGTATTTGTAACACATACAGCCTTTTTATTATATCAATAATGTTCTGGTATTTAAAGGTAAGCTGAGAAATGGAGTACATATATCATTTAGACATAACTAATGCAAATAGAAAGATGATAAATTTGACTGAAAGAGACATTTTAGATCCAAATTGTTGTACACAAACTATATTTTATGAACAAGTGAAGGGAAAAAAACCCTTATATTTTCAGAAATCTGTTTAGAAAAGTACTATCAACATATCCCCCTTCTCTTCAATCCACTAACTGAATATATTTTGATACGTGTTTTTGTTAAGCCAACCAAATATAATTTTTAAAAAAGTCTCAGTTCCATTTAAACTTATAGGGAGAATAAAAGCATACATATTAAGGTATATGAAAACGTCACAACAGCAGTCTGTACTTAAATGAAAAAGCAATTGTAGCATTAAAATTTCCACTGTCTTGCCTGTTACTTTACTCTGAAATTAAAATGATTACAGATGGAATTATTTTATACTATGTGGTTACAATTAAAGTATTTCAATTCAAAAGACCTTATGAGAAAAAACTAGCAGCTATTAGATGGCCAAATCTTGGTGGCATGGATCTCAGAATTTGAAGAAATAAATAACACAAGAAAACGGAGAAAGAAAAGTCTGATAAAAATTACTATTTTTTACTTTATTAGTTCCATTTATAAATAATTATCATTAAATAGACTTTTTGGTGTTTTGGACAATGTTTAGTATTTTTTGCTCTCCTGTACCAATTACGATTCATAACTAATATCTACCGAGTATGATTTACTTATTTATACTAAGGCCATTAAATTATGTTCATAACTGTTTTTTGGGACACTCGTTTCCCGTGTCCTGAAATGTACACCACCAAGATTTAGTGGTTCTATGACTACTAAATATTTCTCTACAGTGTTCTGAACAAGAACAGCTTAACCAAAATTATCGGGTATGAAACAAAGTGGTCTAATAAGAAGCCTTTTGTGCCTGGGGCTAAATCTTGATCTGACCACAATGTCTGTTCTGACTGACGTTATAAATAAAACAGTTTTTTCATTGATGACTGTTCTAGTTATCAAAACTCTTTTAGCTCATCACAACAAAATGTCTGTTATATTATACTAGATGATACATGATATTTGGTTAATCCTCCATTCAACTTTAATTGTTCCAGTTTTTTCAAGAATTCATTATTTAGTTTGAAATAAATGGAAACATGCATAATCAAACTCATCGGTCTCATATTGAATATTAAGCATAATAATTAAATACGCTGGAGGTACTTTCGTGCCTTTGACAACAAGTCCAAATAACAAAATATTGCTGAATAGAAATCACGCCTTCTTTCCAATACTTCCTTTGCCATATGAGGAACAAGGTAATGATTATTTCCATCAATTTTCTCAAAAACACATATGCTAAAAGATGCCTGACGAACTACAGTAGAGTCCCACTAATCCGGACCAGATGGGACCAGACACCGTCTGGATTTGCCTTAAAATGCACATAATGCAAGTTTTAGGTAGGTAAAACTATAAAAATCTATGCTTTTCTCTCCTCCCCCCCCCCATATATATACATACAACTTCTCCTAACTTTGCAGCCAGGATTAGTGGGACACTACTGTATCTAAACCGAGTCTTCCTAAATTTGATTTTTCTTCTTTTCTCAATTTGGTGAAAAAAAGCAAATCGGACACCAAAAGTGAGACAGAGGAAATGCAAGTTTGCATGAAAGGATTCCAATAGAAAGTATTTTCACATTAGATTTTAAAAATACAATAATTTTAAAAGTAACATAAATTTACTATTCACTCGAAATATACATGGTAATAAAAACTGCACTCGGCATAGTCTGTTTAATATCGGGGAAATGAAAGATAACCATCAATACATTAATAACAACAACTGATTCATCTTAAAATAAAGCAGTACCTAGATAATCTAATCTGTCGGGTCGTAGACTATTAATACAATAATTTGAACGAGACACTTCAAGAAGATTAGAATCTAACTCTAAGGCTTCAAGTTCAATACTGGTACCTGGGAATGATACAAATGAGAATGAGTTTCTGACATGCACACATAAAAATGAAAAAGTTTTGATGAAAAATGGGTAATGAAAAAAAATGTATACATTTGTCAAAAATATATACAGAGCTGGTCTTGGAATATGTAAGAGGCCAAATCAAAATTTTTGTGCAAGACCTGCTAAGCTAATTAAAAGTAAAAATTATTATATTTCACTGAAAAATGACAGCAATCAAATAACTCTCTGAAGAAAACATTTAGCATTAGAAGTTCATGAGAGATCCTCAGTGAAATATGTTAAATTCCATCTGCCAAGACCATCACTTCATTTACAGCACAATAGTGATTTCTTCACTATATCACAGAGATTGTATATTCAAAACATACATATGTTTATCTTTCAACATTACCTCTTTTGTTCCTTTTATCAAAAAAAAAAAAAAACCTTCACACTTGCAATACATTGAAAAAACAACAAACCACAAAAATTCTATTAGCTATATTTGAATTAAATGGTTATGTTTACACACATAAATATAAAACTGAGATCAGATTTCTTACTAATTATAAGTAACATTACCATGACCTGAAATGACTAGAAAACACAAATAAAAAAGGAGATAAATGTTAGAAAGTATTTCCTGTTAAAAAAAAATAATAATAACACAAACTCATAAAGAAAAGATTGCAATAATCAATTTGAATTCGGCACAAAGTTTAAAAATATTGTCAAAATTGCAGATAAGCCAAGTTTTAAAACCAGATGCATCCATGCAGTAAATAAAACACTGTTAATTTACGAGTCACCTCCTGCTATTAGTGTGAGTTTCTTTCCTGATGATCGAGCCTGAACAGAATCCAGGCAGGCAGTGACTGTGACATTTGTGACATGCTGGCATCCACTCACATCCAGATGTTGGAGATACGGGGACAATAGGACTAGAGTTAACAGGCCTGTTGAAAATATGTCACAAATATCAGGATTTGAAATATGCTTTGAAAAGTACAATGGTAAATACTTAATAAGTCCAAAAGAATGTGCTTCTATGATAAATATTTCTGCATACAAATTTAACAACAAACAAATAGCATATTACACAAACCAAAATCAATATTGCAAGGGTTCCACAAGCTTTAAAAGATGATCAGGCAACATTTTTAAGCCATCCAAAAATTGTTTCGGCACGCTTGGAGAACTCTCAGAGTTTGTTGGCCCCATTTTGATTCATCATGTATATATATATATATATCATTCAAATTATCTTTATTATTTTGCTCTCAGAAATAATTTTAAAAGAAAGCATATATTGACATACAATGGTGGACAAATGCTAAGAACCATTTTTAAGATGCAAAAATTTTAGACTTAATAGGAATACAATGGTTCGAAATCAGTTGCGGAAAATCGGGGAACATACAATCATCGGAACTCACATTTTACAGTGAAGATTCGCTCACTAGGACATTTAGGAACCACCCAAAGATTGATTCAGACAAAAATTATTTTGGCCCACCCTGTTTCATAGAAAGCTGATAATGAGTTGAAGCTTTCATCAATGGTTTTGTTTGATGTGCATAATGTTTAGATGCATTTTCATAAAAATAGCAAAAATATTCGTGAAGATATAAAGATTTCTTTAAAAAAATCCCTAATTTTCCAGCTTTTTTTTTGCTTATAACATGCAGAGTTTTCAACCAAATTGTACGAAACTTATAGAATATTTGACAATATGTAAAAGAAGCTTGGTATTAAAACTTTAATCAAATAATTTGAATATTACAGGAAATAAGAGTATTTTTTAGCAAATAATTTTTCACTGTGCATAACGAAATTTTTCTTTTATAACTTCAAAGCCAGATATAATGGACAACTTATATAAAAATTCCAGTTCAATACTGTTAATATTTTATGGAAGTTGAATATCCTGAATACTTATGTTTATTAATAAATTAAATACATAATTTAAATTGCATTTCAATGATGAGTGTACATTGCATACTAATGAGAGGAAAGGTGTCCATGACAACTAAGGAATTTCCAGAACAATTTTTCTTTATACTGACTAGCACAACTTTTTCATTAAGTATCAAATGTGTTGCATTACAGATTAACAATATAATTTTTGAAACTATCATTAACTTAACACAAAAACTTCAACATAGAAACATACCACTAAAAGAAAGATGAAATTATTATTATTTAAAAAAAATTTTCTTAGTAAATCTCGAGTATAAATGATTTGAGATAATTAAATTGAAGGAAACTCAAGTAAACTTTAAAACCCAATTCTTTTCCTTTCAAGGCATGGATAAAGTAGACATAAAAAATAAAAAAGTTAAAATGAAAAAAAAATAGAAAGTTGATTTTGCTTAATTCTAAACCAAGCAAGAAAAAAAAAAATTAATTATTGATAAATTTTCTCACTGTAAAAAAATTTGAATTTTATTTATCCTTGCCCCCACCCCAAGTTAATCAACATGCCTATAAAAAAAAAGAGCCATTTTTAACCTTTTTCTCAAAAGTGAATTAACCCCTGTCTAAAGCCATGACAAGTATACTTACCACTAAATTAATCAATTTTTTAATGACCATGGTAAGCTCAGGTAACATAGTAATTACAGAAACCACAAAAAATATTAATAAGCACTCTGATCACATAATGTTATTTTGTCAATCAAAATCATTATCAATTAACTATTACTGTTATTTTGAGATAGTAATGCTGCAACTCTAAAAGGCCAAATTTTTTGATGAAACAAAAACCTACCATAATGAAGTGTCTTGACCTATTAATTAATTAATCAACTTAATTCATAAAACCTATTAATTTTATCTAAAAAGCTAAATGAATTTCTATCCTGAAATCAATTTCAATTCCAAAAATAATTTAATATACATTAATTAGAAAAAAAATGGCTCATTAAAGAGGAACAAGAAGATAAACCTTATGAATATGTTTTTAAAATAAATGCCAAAAAGTTCAAATGTAAAAAATATTTAGCATTTCATTTGTATATGTGTTCCCAAATAAAAATTTCAGTACAGGCACACATAATCTAGTAAACTGATTCATAATAATATAATACCTTGATCGCCTATGTTAGGACAACCTCTAAGTAACACCGTTTCCAGTGATCCTTGTCGTGCTATCGATGATAATCCTTCATCTGTTATCTATAACATACAATAAATCATGTAAAAATGAATGATGCTTACTATTAGTTTAAAAATAAAAATTTAACAAAAAATTAATAACCATAGCATATAACATTTACTTCATAAAATGCATCAAAATAAATATAAATACTCTTTCGTGCTTTGAAAAATTTGGTAGATTTATTTTTAGCGATTTTAGTCAGAATAATAATAATATCAAAAGGATGATATTTTACAATAAAGAACACAAGATGAAAATTTTCACTTTCTTTTTTCTTCCAAACCCTTTTTCACTGTGTTAAGGAATTAAATTTGAATGAAATATTTGGAATTAAAAAAAATAATAATAAAGCTTGAATATGGGTTTTTTCATTAAAATATTCAGCCTGCAAATTATGTTATACGTATTGTAATAATAACCAATACAAATGAACAACAGAGTCAACACTGAATTATGCTTGGCACATAGCTTCTACAACAAAAATGGGATTATTGAGTGAATGGGGAGGGTCGGAAAGAAGCATTTGACATTTAAGGATTTACTAGTAGTAGTTCTGTGAACAGTTGACCATGCTGCATACACCGTCCCCCCCCCCTAAAAAATCTAAGATCTGCTTTTAAACACAAACTTTAATGGTTTAGCCTTTTTTTCCCCCAAATATAAATTATTTTCACAAGTCTCTGCTTTTTATCAATATTCCCAAAATTACAACTAAATATGTCAACATTACCAAAATCACTCAAATGTTTTGATGGTGCCAAACATTGAAACCATTAAAAAGGCCACCATCTTGAAACATCTGAAGAAATAAAAATCCTTACATATATATTGTTTTTACTGAGGAATATTAATGCCAAATTCCAAAGAAATCGAACTACGTATTTGGCCGTGACGGCTTAACAAACAAATTTACAAATAAACAGATGAAATGCTGAACCGTCAAGTTAAAAAAGGACTTCGCTTCGCTCGGTCAATGAATGTGTACTTCTTCCTATATCAAGTTTTCACAAGAAATTTGATGAAGCACTTACTCTATCTAAATAGCTAATGTGCAATGTTCTCAAACTGTAGCATGTGGATAGAGACGTCAAAGAATAATCACTTATCTCATTGCAACCAGACAAGTCCAGAAACCTGCAAGCAAAATGCATAATAAGTGAATAATCAAGCAATGAAAAGTCTAATTAAAATATGAGCAAAATTAAAAATCTTAAAAAGGAAGCAAATAAAAAATTGTTTTTTAACCATCATGTCTGTCTTTTTTTTTTGGATACACATACCTGAGCTTTTTACATCCCCTACTCACAGCATAAACAACGTCATCATCAACCTGATGATTCTGAGCAAGAGATAAATTTTCCTACAAAAACAAATACAAAAAAAAAGCTTTAATATAAATAAGAAACTTTATGGATGAGTACAGAAAAAATATTTTTTAATTATCAAAATATTATCATAGTATATTTTGATGTTTAACACCAAATTCCTCATTTAAATAATTGAATTTGAGCAGGAACTCATTAACTGATAAAAACCAATTTTAGGTTCATTGAATTACCACCCAGGTTTTGGAAATAATAGATAACATATTTCTACTCCTTCACGACAAGTCTTTAATATCAAAATGTGAAAAGATTTTTTTTTTTTTGTTAACGCTTTTCTTCCTAATTCACTGAAATACATTTAGCTATAAAAATATTTTTTTAGTAAAAAAGTTATAGATTCAGAAAAAAATATCAATTTAAAAATTAAATAAATTGATTAAGGTGTAAGATATATATATTTGAACACATATCACTTAGAAAAGTAACAAATAATAACCAGTTAATTATATTTGACTAGTATTCTATGAACAGTAGACCTCGTGTCCAAAAAACCCAAGATCTCTTCATAGCAGTCTTAAAAGGTTGAGCCATTTTTTTTCAAATGCAAATTATTTACATAAGTTTCTGCTTTTATAGTGTTTACAAAATAGAAATTAAATCTCTGCTTTTATGAATTATAATTAAATGTCCCAATAATTGATATTCTCAAATATTTTAATGGTGCCAAGCTTGACACCTACTTACTAAACACTGAAATCATTAAAACAGCATCCATCTTGAAACATAATCAAAAAATAAAAATCCTTGCACATACATGATTTTAAATTACTTCAAGGAACATTCATGCCAAATTCAAAGAAAATCGAACAATGAGTTTGGTTGTGACTGCATAACAAATAAATTTATAGACAAAATGCCGAACGCTCGAGTTGAAACAAGACCTTGCTTCAATTGGTAATGTAATCAAATGTAGTTAACTGGTAAATAATAACAAGTTAACAACATTTGACTAAGATACATCTCAAACCAAAACTATACGAGTGAGTTCGGATTATACTATCATATAAAATTGAAAATTATCACTTATTAAAAATTATCCTGTTTCCTTTATATTGACATTAAAACTGCCATGTATTACTAATACACATTTTTTCTTGTTTATGAATTAACAGTTTCATTATAATTTTGAAATTTCTTGAGAATAGTTAACTTCTTCAGATAAAAATACAAGCCTTCACCATTTTACTTTAATTCTGCTGTAAAATTTATAGTAGTAGCATTAGCTGTATAAACTTGAGCAATTTTTAAAACTAAATTCTGCAGATAGCTGATTAATGAAGTAAAGGAAAAGGTAAATATTTATAACTAAGGCAAGATTATTATCATTTTTAAGAACTTCAAGACACTTACAAGATTAGATAATCTTCCTATATGGTGCAAACCGCCAGTAGTCACTGAAAAATAAATTGATGCAGACATGTTAGAATAATCAAGGAAACATATGGATTAATAATTGAAAAAATTAGATAGAATCGCCAAAATTAGTTTTTCTCAGTTATTTACATTTACAATATTAGTTTTTATAAAGCTATAATTCAATTACCTTAATTTAATAACATAGGAATAAATTTAAGATAAGTTATTATAATGAGAATGTAGGATATTAAAAAAAAAGATAATGTAATGTCCAATGTAGAAAACGATAACCAGCCACCAAAAAGATACTTGTTAATAAAGTCCAAAGAGAACATCGTTTTTCTATAGTATAGTAGAGATTCCTCATTTTAATAATAAGTTTATCTGAACTTTCAGAACATATTTTAAATATAAATGTAAGCAATTATTTGTCACTTATATGAATCTCTCAGTTAGATTTTTTTTATTAGTTTTTGCTTCGACAAAGCAGCAATAACTAGATAAGAGCTATTTTGAGATGTACCTTGTAATTTTGAGCCATGGCAAGTTGAAAAGGACAACAGCTGAGCTGCACTCTCTTTCAAAACCTCTACACCACACTAGAGGGAGGTCATTTCAGCCACTGAATTTAACTTTCAAAAAGCCTGTATACATGGAAAATCTTTGGTGGAACTAAGTCTCAAACCTGCGACAATCCGGTCGCACATTTGGGACTCTGCCACAATAATTAGCATGACAGGCATCTTATTAGCTATCACTGTACCTCTTTAAATCATATCTCTGTCTTACTACATTGAAATATCAATAAAATCAGGAATCTACTCAGAGCTCAGAGAAATTCTCAAATTTTGGAGATTCTAATTATTTAAAATTATAAATCAATGAGCTCATGATCTTAATAAAATTCACACTAAAAACTATCAATAAATTAAAATTCTTTAAAAGTTTTCGAATTACTTTGGTGACCTACTCTGTTATAAAGTCAATAGATGACTATAGAAATTAAAAGAAAAATAATATATAATATCCAAATTTTTTCCAATTTAGATTTTAGCAATAGTTTAAACATTTCAACATGAAATATTTAATAATGAGTGCAATGAAATTCAATTCTTTTCATTATTCTGAAACCAAAATAAATGACACCCACACCTTACTGATTAAACAACAAAATACACAACACAAAGCCATTTAATAATCAGAATTTAGAGAAAGTTTTTATCATACTCGCATTAACATATTGGAAACAACATGAGCATGAAGACTTTATATAATAAACAAATAAGAACATTTCAAAATCCCTTTATTATTGAAGAATTCAAAATTCTTTCAGTAATAAAGGAATTTTAAATTTGTAAACTATTTGTTATAAAATTTTACTTACAATCAGGAAAAACTCCTCCAACATATAAAATTTTCAAATTTTTTAGACTCTGCAAAAATAAAATTTCAATAAAGTATTTACTGTGCAATAAATATTTAACAAAAACAAAACTACTCTCAATTCATTAATTACATTTAGTACAAAGGAGAAAGTATGACTTCAATAATAAGATGCAAGAGCCTAAACATCAGTTATACATTTCATTGGGAGAACAGTTACCAGTTTCCATATATCAATTAGAAATACATCGTATTTTCCATGAAATAAAAGTTCTGTGAATGAATGTAAAAGAACATTCCCCATATGATCATTACACTCAAGCACTGAATATGTTTGTTAACACATAACTGCTAGGCATCATATTTAAATCCAAATTTATAAGTATCAAATATTTTCTTTATATATTAATGAAATAACAGCACATTATTCAATATGAATTGCAAAGCATGTACTAATGTAAAAATTGACTAATTATATAATAATGATATAATAGTCAAATTAATTAATTAATATTTACCACAAAGGGCATGCTTTACATTGCATCACAAAAAATATGACAATTCAACGAATATTAGTGTATAATTCTCCCCTTTGCCTAAAACATACATTTATAATTTAAATTCAAGTTTAGGAGAACACATTTTAGAAATATGTTCCCCAATTGATTTCTAATTCCATTTCAGGATTTAAAAAATTGCATATACCATTTATCAGTTAATGGGTAATCAGTTTTTGGGCAATTACTCTAAGAGAAGAAACACAGAATTTGTAAAAAAGATAGTTTTAGACTTAAAGGTGGAACTATGCAAGTTTGCATGCAATTTTTACAGGCTATCATAGCCTTTAATGCCAAAACAGATTATAAGTTAAAATCAACAAAGTATATTACGTATACTATACAAGAATTAATCTCCATCATCTTTAAGGATGGATCTGGCATCCATTGAGCAGTTTCATCTTTCTAATGAAACTATTTATTCGATATTTCATGGTATTTTGCTTTGGCATCTTTAAATAAAGTAAAACCTAATCTTCATTAAGTTCGGAGCCCACATGTCTTTCTGCAGATCCGGAAATATCCCAGGGTATTTTCCAATTTCATACCATGATCTTGATTGAACCATGGAGCCAGTTGATGAACACACCAGCCATCATCGAGATGACATCATCAGTTATGTAAATTGGACTCGCTCGATATTTTTCACAGTTTTATTTGCAGTTGGTAACGGCAAAAATGCAAATGTTTATGGGTATTTAAACCCAATCAAGATGACAACTTGAATTGGATGTTATTCTAAAAATTAGAGATACTGTTGTTATAGACGTAAGCTTGCTTAGATATGGATGATAATTTTTTTCCTTAATTTAACTCAAGTAGAGTGTCTGAAATTTGTGTTTGATTCAATTAGTGTTTGGTTAAAATAACATAATTTTAATAGAAGTTTAAATGAATATTAATGTCTTCTTCGTGCCTCTCTGGAATATTAAATATCAGACGTTTCATGGCATGAACTGACCAAGCAGATCTGACGAGTTAAAGCATTTCAGGGTCTGCCTATACTAACCACTCTGGTCTAATTTTTTTAATAGAGAATTACCACCAACACTAATACATTTAGATGTCAGAGAAAAGCACCGAAAGAAAGCAAAAAGTAAAAGGAAAGGCAAAGAAAAGTACATTACACAACTTTATACACATGAAGGTTTTGGACAAAATTAACATCATGCTGATAAGAGAAAAGATGCTTTGTTGCAACCGGTTTCTCCAAATTTCTTAAAAGTAAAGAAATAGAAAGGCAGATTTGAATATACTCGGGTACATGCTAGCTTCATTTAGCAATTAATCCGTTGCACTTTCTTTTCCCATTTTTCTCTCCCGCACACACCTACACAAAGTTTTATATTGAACAAAAGTACAAGAAGAAATATTCATAAAATCTCATTACTTCTAATAATATGTATTATTACCTGACATAATAATTCTAGAGCTCTACCAGACAACTGAAAACAATCGTTTAAATAAAGGGCAGATAAATTTCGGCATCTAGTAGCTAATTTTGTAAAGCCCATGGGACTGAACTGAAATATAAAAAAAATAAGAATAATTTATTATTTCAGATTAATGATAAAATAGAAATGCATAAAAATCTGGCAACATATATACAAAATGTCATCAATTTTTTAGAATATGTAGAGGCATTTTTAAAAGAATTCCACAGATGATTAAAGTAAGCTTTTCTTTATTTCAGGATTCATTTCATTTTAAAGGCGATTAATTTACTTTCCCATATTAGATGTTAGTTAAAATATCCAATCCAAGACAATTTTTGCAAACAATGCAGTTAAAATCAAAAAAGGGGCAGAGTGCAACATGCACGAGTGTTAAATACTCCTGGGAAAAAAGGGGATCCCCCTGAGATCTCATGACTCTGGAAGTTAAAGTAGAAGTCTAGGTCTCTAGGGTTGAAGTAGAAGTAATTAAAAATGAAGTGGCTTTAGAAAGAATTAATTTAGAGATAAAAAAGTTAAATCATTACATATATTCTTTTAAATGAAAGAAACAGCAATACAAAAATGTAAAAATATTCTTGAGAAATAATTTCCATTTTCAGCTCAAAAACAGGTTATTATTAAATCCTATACTTTTTTAAAATCTCCCAAGGCTAAAATATTCTTGTAATTTCAAAGTTTCAATTACAATTCTAAAAATATGGTTTAGGTACTTTAATCGACTACTTGGAGGGTTAATCTTTTGTTACAAAGTTTCGAAAAACACCACTTTATAACTTTTTGAACTATATAAAATGACCGACTTAAAAAAGTTAAATAAATAAGAAGAAAAGTTTGAGAAAATCATTACCCTTGAGCACTTATTCAGAGCACAAGTGTGAAGACTTGGACCAGCCATGTGAAAACACTAAAATTGAGAAAAAATTATAGCTTGCATAAAATTAAATGCACCTTTTTCAAATATACACTACAATACTGAGAAAAATTCCAAATATTCTAGTAAATAATTAAATAGACTTTAAAAGTGTATTTTTTTAAAAATGCTATCTCAGTTCAAAATTAAATTTGAGTAAATGAAAAATAAAAAAAAATTTGCTAATATTTTTATTCAAATTACAGAAAGATGGAAACAAAGCACATCACCTAAAATTCTTCATTAATTTTAAGTACGAACAGATACCCAAGATTGTATAATATTTTAACATGTTACCACACACTTTTAGCTCTTGAACATAACTCTTTTGTGCAAAATTGTATAATAATAGCTGTCAATTGTGACAATGTGTTAAGTATATTTTTTCCATTTTTAAAATTGAATTAAATAAAAACTATTCCAATCACCACATTTTATAGTACTAAATGTAAATAATGTATATATACATGGCTTCACTAAGCTTTGGTTTAATCATTTCTGCCAAACAGATACAGCATTACCAGTCAAAAGGCAAAAATCATGTTTGTAAATTTTAGACTTGATACATAAAACATTAAAATAGAATTTTCTTTGCAATAAACAAACAAAAGGAATACCTGGCCTGTTATTCTAGGATTGCCTGTCAAATCAATGCATTCAAGCTTCTTACACAAATGCAAAAGCCACCAGATTCTGTAAAATATATGCTCTTTAAAAAATACATTATACACAAGTTTACAATGTCAAGGAATACTAATCTCTCTCTCTATATATAAAAGGGCAACTTTTAAAAAAATATGCTTGTTTTTTTTTTGTTCTTTATGCATACCCACACCATTAGACTTACCAGGATCAAATTTGGCACAGTGATGGATTAGCACAAGAGGGAACTAATGTCGTAAATTTCTTTTAAAAATTCAAATTAGATTTTTATTTATATAATTTTAAGTAGTAAATGCAGGCATTTCTTTACTTATTTTCACGAATTTTCCTTTTTATCATAAAGAAAATTTATACCTTCCGATATTTTAATTTATTGGTTTTTGCATTTTTTCTCTTTTTTGTATTTAATATTTTATTTATTTCTCTTTAAATATTATTCTTTTTGAGCCATATTGAAGGAAGTTGGTTCTTGCATTTCCCCAACCAATTTTATTTTATTTATTTTCGATATATTCCTTATAGGAAGTCTACCTATTGCAATGGTTCTTATGATACGACCTCCAGAAGGTTTCTGTAAATCTTCACCGATCATGATCCCTAGAACCCAAAACCACCCTTTGTTCAAAAGTTTATATATATATACTGCTTTACTCATGCTATCTTATGAACATGATAACTGGAGTAATTTTGATTTGATTTTAACTGGTGTGGGATATGTTGTAAGGATAATGAAAATCTAGGCCGAGTTCGTAGATGGTCTATCCAGCTCACAGGGGTGGAAATGGTGGGAGGTTGAAATTTTCATTTCCCCATAATTCCTTTACAAATAAAGATAGAGAGAAAATTCAAATTATGCAAATTATTGCCTTATCATAACAAACAATTTTTGTACTTAAAAATTTTTGATAGCTGCATTTGCTTAGAAGTTATAAACTAAAAGTGATTTTCCTCCCCTCCCCCATAACTTAAAGTACCTTTCAACCTATGCACGTTACTCCTTGTTGGACATCTCTCATCATCTGCAGTCTCTTTCATTCTTGCAGCTCTAATCCTTATGAAAATAGAGGGCAAAATGTTCTTTTCCTCATATCTCCAGACTAAAGGAATCTACCTTGGACTTCCAGCTTGCCGATGGGGATTTTTTTAAAAATTTGTTTCTCTTCATATATTATTCTTTTTGAGCCATACTAAAGTAAGTTGGTTGGAATAAAATGTTTTATTTTGAAGATGAATTTCGATCATGATTTTTGTCTCATTGATTGTCTACATATTTGGAGGAAAAGAAACGGAAGGAGGGGCGCATATGAAAATATTTGGATCCCGCGCAACACTGAGTTATCAGCTAGTTATGTACATAATCCAAGTTCGTGATTCTACTTAACAATACAATTTGCACAAAATTTCTACTGCATTATAATAATTCTGACAGATTTACTTTCGGTTAGTCAAAGCAATTATTTTTGTAAGAAAATATTGAATATCTAGTTTTTAAAATTATGAATAATTTCAATTACATACAGAAGCATAGTTTTTCAAGAGATAGATAATATAGGGCTTTTTTACTAACCCTTTTTCTCCCACTTCAAAGCATCTTTGCAAAATAACATGCTGCAATGCAAAAAAGAAAAACCTCTTTCAGTTTGATACTCAAAAGTATTCACATTTATAATACATATTCATGCTGTATAGAACAACAGACAGAATATACAATTATAATACACTAAAAAAAGGTCTAAAATATAACTTCTTTTATAATGCAGTTTGAGCATTATATATATATATATTTAAAATAAAAGGTTGCTGAATAATGAAACTGAAAATTTAATTTTGCTATTACTCATCAACCAAATATTGGATATACATGCAACTGGATAATACAGTTTAAGGAGTTCTGTTAAAATATATTTTTAAAAAATAAGAATACTTATCAAAAAATGTTTTTAAAGTAGTCTTAGTTGTAAACACAAGCACATTTCTAAGCTTGACAAATAATTTTGAAAGGTAAACCTAAAAAAATGCAATCACTACCTACTTTTAATTTTGGACATTTAATAGCCAACTGCTGAAGCGAAACATTGGTCACTTTCACACTTGATAAATTAATGTGTTCCAGGTTCGGACAACACTGAGCTGTAAATGTAAGGTATTAGGTAATTTCCTTTAACTCGAACTAAGTTGCATAAAGAAAATGAATAAGTATTGTGAAATGTATATGACAATATAAGTCATTTGAATGTTGGGTCTGAACAAGCATATATGGTATCATTTGGAATAAGTTTTTTTAAAAGGTTAAAAATATTTAATAATTCAGAAAGCTGCAAATCAACGTGGAGATGCAAAATCAATTGCACCATTTATCCATTATCAATAAAACATTAGTTAAGCCTCCTATTCACTTATTAGCTATGGCATATTTACACAGCTAATTGTTGAATTGAAAACATTAAAAACTTTCATTATTCAAGTATATATTCAGATCAGTCTTTTTATACCCTTTCTTACTTAATGCACATTAATAAACTCACATACTGATGACAATTTGTACAAATGAAATAAAAAAAGAGCAATTTGTTTTCAGAGTCAGTTTATGAATTCAGTGATGTAGTAAAACCTAGCTATCCTGATAAATAATTATGGACTTAATAGCCACAATTAAGCAATACCAGAAAGAGTCAGATCATTAATTAGAAATTTAATCATTTATTAAAGACAAATAAGAGCACAAATATAAAAAAATGCACTGATTAAGTATCTTACTAAATTGCTAACAAAAAAATTCAGCAATAAAATATATAAATGAATAAAAAAGTTTGCATTATTTAGATAGCTGAAAGCATGCACTGGAGTTTTTTTTTTTCTTTTTGAAGGAAAAATATACTATGGAATGAAGAAATAAATAACTTTTTCTTTTTCACTTTCTCTTATATGAAGTATCTAAAGAAAAAGAATTGTAATAGTAAAAAAAATTGACCATAAGATTTTGATGAATTAACATGGAGCCCCCCCCCCAAAAAAAAAATAACTAACAACCATTTTTGGAATTAGGTCCATCGATCTGTGAACACAATAACTCAAAAACACATTGCACTAGAGAGATGAAATTTTGGTATGTGATTATAACACCAAACTTGCAAATTTCTATCAAATTTTAGATGAAATCCATGCAAATGAAGTCTGTTTGTATGCATGTAAACCAGTAACTAAAAATAAAGAGTTAGATGGCTAGAAATTGGTACAAAGTTTTATCATCAAAATTGTAGATGTGTATTAAATTTTAGACCAAGTCCATTAATGGGATGACCATCTGTCAGTCTGCATACTTGCGAGTATGTTAATTTAAAAAAAAAAAAACATAACTCAGAAAAGTGAAATTTGGTATTTGATCTTGTGACCAAAATTATATATCTGTATCAAATTTTGGGCCCAATCAATCAAAAGGAAGGCACCCCAAAATAGATATTCAATTTTCTTCATTATACTACAAAACATATTATACCACGTCACTTACGCGAAAATCTGCTGTATGTATGTGTGTGCATGGGACACTCCAGCTGGCATCCTCCCTCCCCTCCCAACCCCTGCAATATGTTCCGGTATGCAGATTTGTTTATGGAACCCCTCCCTAAAAACAGGTGTCATATTGTTTAAGTATAAAAGATAGTTGAGGAGAGAACACTCCCACTGGATTTTAATAACATTTGACTCAGATTTGTTAAGAACAAAATTGTTGACATAAAAAAGTTGTTTCAAATATTAATTTAAAATAAAATAGAGTGAACAATACCTATTATTTCAACAGCTTTGTAGTCCAAAGTGTGAGAAGCAGTGGAAAGATCAAGCCTTTTCAAATTGCCAGCACACTTTTTCAACAAAGATAATAAGATTCTATTTGTGAGAGCTGCAATAGAAAAAAAAAGTAAAAAACCTTAAACAGAGAAGATTCCTTCTTTTTAAAAAAATATTGCAAAAAAACAGTTATGTGCAAGAAAATTGCACACTTGGTTACAGTGGTAAAACTGCACACTTGGTAAAGGTTACAGTGCCAAGAATGGTTCTTATATTGAAATTATATTATGAAATTACAAGATCTTTTAGCATATTTTTGATAATGATGCCATTTGATGACTGTTTTTGATCGAACTTCCAGACTTAGTTTTTGTTTGCGTGAAACATCATTTGTGTCTGTTTCAATAGTGGCCTTTAAAAATCAAGCTCACAATGGCTATAATACCTAAATGAAAATTGGATAGATTTTTAATTTAGGAGAAGAAAATTTTCACTCTGAACTATCTCTCGTATTGATTTCTTACCTTGCAGTCTGATATCAATTTATACAAATGAAATTATAAAGAAAAAAGAACAACGCAACCAATCTATTTTCAGAGTCAATTTATCCACTTTGGTGCCATAGTTAAAACTAGTATCCTGCTTTACAATTATAGATTAGGAGACATTCTCATATGATATGAATGAAAGACAGATAATTAATCAGAAAGAAAGTCAGTCAGAATGATCATTCTGTTATATGGCATCTTACCTATATTGATTTTCCACATGTTATACTTTTAGCAGGAATAAGTATGTGTAAAAGTAGAACCAAATTTTGTCCTTCAAGCACTTCACATAAAATAACCTTTTCAGATGGTCTTGTAACTTGCTTTTATGGAGCATAAATAAACATGGAATTTAGCCCACAAATATAAAAAATTTACACTGCATGATGGTCCAAACGTGACAATAATCACAACATACCTTTTACTAATATGAAAATATCAATAATTTGGGTTACATGGGCAGAAATGAATGATAAAACTAAATAGCAGAAAGTTATATTTGCAGTACCTTCTAAAAAATGCAATTGCTTACAGCTTATGAGAAAAACTTCTAAGATGTTAAAAATTATTCCCAATTACAATTATGATAAGCTGAATATTCATAAACGGCAACGAGTAAAGAAATGACACTATATGATCCAATAAAAATGTTTAAGCTTGAAACTTTTTTCTATCCCATTTTGAGGATAAACCAGTTGCTTTTAATCATTCTTAAGAATCACATTAAATGCGATTAAGAGATAAGTTGCTGCCATATAAAAGTCTGAGAATCTGAAACTAAATAGTCTAAGCCACATAATGAAATTAAAACATAAAAGAATTTTTATGGTAGAAAAAATAAATAAGATTCAGTTACTACAAAAAGCAATGCAAATCAAAAAGACACATAATACAGGTATACTGGGGTAGTTATTAAAGTGTAAATTAAACTTACGCTTTCCCTCCCAGATGCAGAAAACATTTTGAAGATTTAAACTGGTTTGGCAACGCCATAACTCTAAGGCCAACTTCCTCCATTTCCGACAAACTAAAACAGAAACATTGCAAGAGAAAGTATTCAAAAATAGTATCTAAAAAATCAAATGGAAATTAAGCAAAATTTAAAAACACCCTTTATCATACTTACCAAATTCAAGCCTAACTCTGTCTCTTATACCCAAATAAGAAAATATCAATAACAACATATCATCTGTCATCTCATTGATGTTTTGCAAACTGCTACTTTTAGATACACTTAAAGAAGCAGCACTATCAGGTTCCTCTTCACAAGTTGGGGTTAAATCAGGATCATCATTCTAAAGGAAGTATTTCATTGATCATAAATTAAAAATGAAACCGAGTGCAAGGAATATATTATCATTTCCTTTAATCTACAGGAGATTAGATATTTAAGAAATTATTTGATTACTAATTAAATACAAACTTCAGCCTAAAATAATATAAGCTTGGTTAAAAAACAAGAGAAATAATCATATCTCTCCAATCCCCTCCCCTCAGTAAAAATATCCTTACTGGAAAAAAACTACTATCTTCAACACACAATATTTAGTAAAATAGTCTAAATATTACAAACTCAGTTATTATTAGTCTAAAATATTATAAAATTGGTTTACAACAAAAAAAAATATTATTTATTGGAAAACACCGCTACTGAAAAATACACATAAAATTTGTACAAAACAGAATTTAACAATTATACTTTGTTAGTTTATATTAATTTAAAAAAAGAAGTAAAACACCAATTTAGAGCACTACTCAAATATATAGACTAAAGTTCATTTACTTTACATTTCCAAATATAATTCCCCCCCCCCAGAATGTAATTAAATAATGAATACAAAATATCCTTTCACAGAAAACAGTGGCATAGTGACAGGGGAACAAATCGGGTATGTTGTCCCTTGCAGCTATTTGAGGGAGGCAGAGCAAGTTTATTTCATTTTTAAAAGCCAGATATGATAAGTTAGAAGGAGAAAAATTATTACTACTATGCCACTGATGTAAATTAATATTAATTTCTGAAAAAAACAACTTGAAATTTCATTTAATTCATTACATTCTAATCAATTAACTACAATACAGAATAATTAAACTAAATTTGTGCTCTATAATAGATGTTTGTAATTAGCATTCACATTTTCATCTACTTATAAATACAAAACAGTTGCAGATAGGCTGATAGTAGCAATTAAATACATCTTTTCAGATCTCTTCATTCGTTTTATTCCAAAAAAAAGGAAGTGTAAAAACTTCATTTATAATACTACTTTAGTTCTGTAGTCCATACAGTGTATTTTTGGGGAATTCTGGAAATTGATGGCTTTTGTAAGCAATATGCTTTACAATGGAACAATGTCAGAAAATAAATAAATAAAAATAAATAACAGATGAAGAAACATCTCACCTGTTGAAACAAAATTTCTCTTACATCCCTTTTAAATTTTTCTGATTTCTTTTCTTCAGCAGGAAAAACTCGAAGAAATCTGAATAAAAAAAATAATAAACATTCTTAGTGATTGTATTTTGCAATATATACTTTTGCAGATTATATTTACCAATGCGGCGAAACAAAATCAAATCAAAAGATAATGATAATGCAAATAATTCCCATCTAAAACAGTTGTTGAATTCCTAAAATATGTCATGTAAAGTGAATTTGTGTGATACAAAACAAGGAATTAGTACAAAGGTTTGATTAGATTCCTAAAATTTTCTATAATGTAATATTATATTTTTATAATTATGAAAAATATCTTAGTAAAAGCAATCTCCAATAACAATAAGAGCTATAAATATGTATGAAATAAAGCTTTGTCATCACTTCTAAGTACCAGTAATTAATGTTCTCCATTCTGCCCTTTTTATAAAATAAATAAAATTGGTATTTTAGATCAAATGCTTTTTTTTTTCATTCAGAGAATCTTATTAATCTCATTACATGGCAGTAAATACTTATGAAATTTCTTTTTTAAAATTTGTGCTGTTTTCAGTGGAAGGATCTTAATTTATCAAATATAACCTTCACTGTTTGATCAAACCTGGGCCTTTTTTTAACATTTATTGGAGTGACCAACTTTCTAATATTAAACAGACATTTTGTTTTTACAAGCTGTTATTAGGTTTCATATTGATTGGTGATTTCATATTGAAGGAGATATATTTCCATAATGAAAGTGATTATTACTTTGCAAATTATTTGGGAATTTCCCCAGTTCTCAACCTGTGCTAAACTGAAATCCTATTTTGTGGTATCAGATTGTACAAATGCTTTTTCCCAATTACTGAACTGTGTTAAAATAGTACCATGTTATTCAGGGAATACCTGCATAGAGAATAACATAAGCAACAAAATAATTACCTATCGTACATTTCCAGTTCTTCTAGTGGTGCATTTTTTGCTTTTTCAGCCTCTTGTGCGTTTGAAAATATAACAAAACCATATCTAATAATAAAAAAAAATGGAAATATTGTAAAAAATGAACATTTAATTCCAGTGAACAATTCACATTAAAAAATAAAATATTAATCTTTTGTTTAGCAAATCTAAACGCAAAGAGTTAATTCATTTAGAAAAATTTCACAAATTACCCTCTTGATCTTCGTTTGATATGATCTTGAACAATTAAACAGTCTGTCACTTTTCCAAATTTTGAAAAAAAGTCCTTTAACTCCTTTTTTGTAACCTGAAAGAGAAAAGGAAAGAGATTAATATACTTGATAATAACTGCATTAATTAACATAACTTAATATACTTAGAAAAAATCAGACGCAATACAGGACAAAAAGTAAAATCCAATATTTCTTCCGGATTTTTTATTCACGATTTGTTACTAAATTTCCGGAAGACACAGACCCAATTCATATACTAAGGTTCAAATGTAGTGTTGGCATGTGCTACTTAGTATTTCTTCTCTCTAACCTTAGAAGAAAAATAAACTAGCGTAGTTAGATCAACGTTCCATTCTGAAACTCCACGAGAGCTATTTTGGAATGGACTTCACCATTTTTTAACACAATCAGATAATGAAGAGGACAATTAAGTTGACACTCCCTCTCCGAACTTACAAGCCACACCAGTGAGATGGCATTCTGATGGATTTAATAAGCACCAGATATACAGCAGATCTGCTGGAATCAGGTTTTGAACCAAGGATCTTCTGGTCCCAAGACTTTGCCATCAAGCCCTTGCAATTCTGAAGAAAAAAAGATTATAGCTGCCATTATTTAAAAAAATTGTCACAGATGATTATCAGTTTCTTGTATCAATAAATAATGAAGCAGATCAAGAAAAGGAGGGGCTTTGAAAAATTTTAATGGATTTTAACCATCCTAAAGCAGAGAAATAAAGTTCAGCAGCAAACATAATTGAAATAAACATACAAGGATTGGTAAGAAAAACTAAGAAATTGAATAAAGAAGATATAGTTCAAAATGTCTCAAACTGAGATGAATAAAAGTACTAATTACTATCAGCAAGTCCTTTATCCCCTATACTTTAAGCCTTAGATTGCAGGTTAGACGGAAAACTCAAACTTTTCTTAACATGGGATTTTTGACAAAGTAACAAGAAAGAACTTTCTCTTTTTTCAAGCAATTAGAAGATAAGGTCTGTGGTCTTTCTCGACTGCTCGTGGAATTACTAATCATGTTTTCGAAGACAAATAATCAATCTACTCGTCACACATGGCATAACTCAAGAGTGCAAGGGAGTAAAATTATTAGAGCAGATATAGATGGACTGATTAATTCAATGGGAAGGAAGAAGTTTAAATTCTGATTGTGTTTACTGGTATAACAGCTGTACTAGTCTGTAGACAAAAGTAAAAATTCTGCAGGTATAGCATTAGCACAGTCATATGGAAAAGGTTAATTTAAATCAAGCCATATGACAAACACATGTGGCGGCCTCTCGAACCTTTGCATTTTCGTCTCTCACTTTGCAATGAGGCGGCAGGTGGAATTTTATTCTTCCATGCAAGATGCTAAAAAGGTGCAGCTCTGCACGCGCACTATTCATCCAAGTATATATAGGAGTGCCTTCTTCATTTCCATCAGTCCAGACCAAGACCCAGACCGAGAGGAGTGAGTGCAAGCAGCATAAGCCAATCCACATCGGTGATATATGAGCCTCTGTGGTAGTACAGATGATAGCCGTCTTGCCTGAACAGAGTTGGAGCCTTTCAACTGCTTTCCTTCATCTGAAGTTACACGCAGCTTGTTGATCATGAGCTACTCAGATCTAAATGTACCGATGGTCCTTTTTGGAATGAGTTCCTCTTCTCGCCCAAGTATACTTATGTGTATGGTAACTTTCTTGATACGAGATGTGTCTATCTGCAGATCCGTTTTGATTTAAATGTTTTTTAATGTTCTAACCGACAATTTCCTGTTTGAACTGTGAAATAAATGTTTGTTTATAAATCTCTTGCCTGGAATATCATTTTGCAACTTTACTGATCTGAGTCAGTGGTGAAGTGGGGTATTTTTGAAGCATCCTCTATTAAGTAACATACCTTCCAATAATTATTTTAGTAATAGCTTTATTATGCAAAATGATTGTGCAATAAAATTAATATCATAATGTTCCATTTCATTTGTCAGTTAGCCATGGTATTTTAATAGCAATCGCATAAAACTGCTAACCTATGCATATACTCATACTTGCTGAAATTTTCAGAAAATTTCTTCTCCCTTTGAAGATTTGAGAATGGAGAATAGTGTCCAACTAATCTAGAAAGTGATAATAAAGCAATATTTTCCAATCTTGTCTACTGACATGGGCTGCATGCATTTACAGAATGGTAGCCAAAGAATTCTATATAAAAGCCTCAAACAGAAAGGCACAATAACAAGGAGCTGTTAAGCAAGGGAGAAATGCAAAGTTTCCCAAATCAGCTTCTGAAATACACAATCTTGTTTGTTAATATCTAGATATTATTAGTTTTGTTATAGTTTGTAAACACATGTTCCTTTCAGCAACGTTCAGAAAAAATATGGGTACATTTTCATTAAAATTGTTAGAGCAAACCAAGACTTCACCGAAATCTCTGCTAAATTTAATTAATGTTTCACCTTTTTAAAAAGCAAAATTGTTCAAATTGTTAAGCAAACATACTTCCGAGTCCCTGACTCAACAGAAAGCAGTTTAAATCAAGATATAACACTGCTTTCACAAAATTGAAAAAAGACATTTATTTACAAATGCAATTTTCATGAATTGGAACTGAAACTTGAATAGAAAATGCCAGGTTCACAACTCTTAAAACAAAGATTTAAGCGTACAGCGATGCATGCTTCACCAGTGTTGTCAATTGTGTGAACCCAACATCCTCCCACCTGTTGATTATGTATCATAATCAACATACATAATACATATGATTATGTATC